>JAHZNB010001123.1:0-24244 GCA_027744295.1 Callyntrura guangdongensis
ACAGATTTTGACGAAACAGACAACGTTCTTCAAAGATGTGCAGAAGAGATTGGTCCAGTGGACGTTTTAATATGTTGTGCAGGATATGCGTACCCATCAAAATTGGAAGATATTCCATTGCATCATGTTAAGGTACAATTTCGAGTAAAAATCAAAACAATAATTGAATTGAAAGATGTAATTCTAGCCATAAAATGTGCAGTGTGCTTCAGAATAGGTCATCTTGTGGTTTTCAGGGAATGATGGATATAAATTATATGGGAACATTTCATGCTGTCCGCAGTGTCCTGCCATCAATGAAATCTCGCAGAAAAGGAAAAATTGCATGTACATCGTCCATCGGAGGGTTGGTCGGTTTGTATGGGTACACTGCTTATGGAGCTTCAAAATTTGCCCTAAGAGGATTTGCCGAGGCTCTACACATGGAAGCAAAACCATTCAACATTACAGTGACACTTTGCTTTCCCCCCGATACCGATACGCCTTGTCTGGAACAAGAAAATAAAATCAAACCTTTGGAAACCAAGTTGATCAGTGAAGCTGCGGGGGTTATGCAACCCGAAGATGTCGCCCATTCTATTTTAAATGATACACTTGTACTGCTTAAAATTGATTTTGTTTCAAAATTTCTAAGCGCATTTCATTAATTTGTATTTTACTTAAATATACACTAATTTTTATGGTATCAACAGGCTGGAAATTTCTTCAGCTGTACTGGCTTTGATGGAAATTTAACCACTGTCATGTGTGCCGGAATGTCTCCAATGTCATCACTGGCTGGCCTTATAGCCCAAGTTAGTTATTTATTGGAAACAAGAGTTAACCTAATTAAGAAATTATTTATTTCCACGACTAATCACATAATGTTTACAGGTTTTCTTCATGGGCATTTTGCGAATCGTTGGATTGGGTTACATTTTTCACTTCAATCGATTAGTCAGCAAATGTGCTACACAGAAAGAAAAACTGAAGAAGGCTGAATAATATGAAGAATTACAAATTTAATACTAGCTTACACATTTCATCAGTACAATTCGAATCTTTCATGACTGATAAATAATAAAAACATGCATGTGTAGGTTTTATTTGTATTTATAAATAGTCAAGCGTACAGATAATATATAATGCAGATTTTTGGACCATTTTCTTGTGGAAGTCTGGTGTAAATTGAAGCAATATCCCGTATTTTCTCACATAGCCCCTTGTAATTAAGTACTCATTCATTATGTAATACAAATTCACATTCCAGTAATAATTTATCGCAAATAAAAAATGCACAATAAATGAAAATTGGATTTGTATCTAAAACTGATTTAAGCAAGGATGTACTAAATTAAGTATATTTCATCCAAGGATTTAAGCGATAATCACGCATTAGCTATTTTTGGTTTTTGTTCATGAGTCCGTTGCATTATATGTACTCAATGTACAAACTGTTCTGTTGCTCTTGTATTTTGCGGACGAAAATGCTTGGCTTTATCCAGTAGAATTACTAACCGAACAGTAAACATACTGCGTCTTCACTTCAATTATCATGCGAATCCAAGCTGAACTACGTGTTTGCTAACCAAAGTTTTCTTTGCTATAAATACGACAAAGGAACCTGCCTAGTAGTTACGAAGCGAATCGAGTTTTTTGTAAATATTGAAGTTGTACCCATTTATAGCCTCAATACCAATGTCAAACCTTGTGAATATAAGTTTCAACATGATGATGTGCTGTTGTTGCATGAGAAAAAGATACCTGCCTATATCTACCGATACAGTAAACAGGAACACATGCATTCACCTGTTCAATTAGTGAGCAATTTAGTCTTCCTACATATTATGGTATCACTCTGGCTGGACCTGTTGTGTCTGTAGTTTGAAAAACATCGATGTATAGCTCATCTGTAACATCTTGCAACACATGAATACAACTGTTTAGATTGCTGTATTGCAACAATGAAATGAATACCTGTTGTGAACTGGTCAGTGCAAAGATGCCTAGAAGAGAACGCTCCCACTTCCAAACGGCTTTAAACGGGTATCATTGTGAAGACTGATAAAGGGGCATACATACGTATTATGCATACTAAGTTGTGTAACACCCTTTACTTATCCATGCAATGGTAGTAGTAAGTTGTAACTTGTAACATAATGTTGTGTAAATTGTAATTGTTATGTGTTCAAGTCACAAATATGTTACCATCATGCTATGCTCCCTTTCTATCCCAATTCCCAATGCCAATCATGTAAGCCCCAGAATATTGCAATGATGAAAAACATAAAACTGCATTGAAAATGTGTATATGAATTGAAAATGATCTTCTACTTGGATGTAATACAGCGTATACGAGTCAATCCAATTATTTATTCTTGGATGATTGTATTCTATTCTATTTTCTTTATGGAGATGAAATCCTGGTCCATCCTCTACATTATCTCTTTCCGTAGAAAGAAACTGGAACGAAATATTAACTTGGGCATGAAAACAACTAACTACTCAACAACCGTCTTTTATATACACACACTCTTCTAAGTCCGAAGTCATGCGTGGTTGGTAGTGGAACAAAAAAGGCCTTCTTACTTTAGATATCTTTTTAAAGAAAGATACGTACGATTAGCATTGTAGATTTTTGTTGATTATATTAACTTGTTGTTGAATTCATTGACTCACATCACATCCCCATGCTCTCATCTCACTCCACACCAGCCCAGTGTCAGTAACCCAGAGCAGGTTTTCCTTCTATAGGCTCTGGCATGCCATTTATTTTTATTAGTAAATAAGACAGACGGTGATGAGACGGGCAAACGGTTACAATTTTTATTTGCGAGCACACAAGAAGACATCATCGTTCACTCGTGTAGTCAGAGCTTAAAGTCTCGACAGCGATCTAGCAAAAAAGCGTAACGCTTGGGACTTTTTAAGTGAAAGCTAATTCATTGTCAGTGTTAAACTTCTCAAAGTTACAGAAAGAAGAAAATCATTGCTCTCATATGTAACCTAATTGGGAAAGATTTTATATTTAGTACTAACGTAAAGGAGGAAGTTGCTTGTGAGCAAGAATCGGAAAAGGTACTAGGCCAATCGCAGAGCAGGAAAGAAACATCACACCACCACTGCAAGAGTACCGTCAGACCGACAGTTATTGTTCAATCGGGCAATACACTTTAGTTCATCGCACAACAGACAGCGAACCCACAATCCCACCACTGCCGTCATCATCACCATCACCATCACCATCATTATTTTCTATATTTCACCATATACAATTGCTACAAGTGCATGTTAGGGTGCATCAATCATCAAATTGTACGCACACGTTAAACAAAAATGCTCCATTGGCTTTCCAAACATTCTTCCCACCGTTGATGGGATGTTGGGTAAACAAATTTTTCCGTGGAAAACATACGTCATTCACCCTGATGAGTCTACAGGAGACACTTAAAGAAATTTTCTTTGCTAACTTTTTTATATTTAGATTCCGTCCTGACGAAGCATCGGCATGTGCTCGATATTCAACTAAAATATTACACCTTTTTTGGGCTCGCCGATCCCAGCCGACCTGTTATATTTTGTCTGACTGAGTGCATTTGAGTTTACTTCTGTGAACAACAAAGTATTTCCTCGGATTTGATAGATTTGTCCCTTGTCAGTGTTTGTGTTTTGCGTGCATAATTATATTTATTTTTATTGACATTAACGTGCTAAACGTTGGTTATTTTTAGAACTCTTTGGAATTAGGTTAAATTTTTAAATTGCAAGCTTAGTCCCAAGTGTAGTATACCCAAGAAAAATGCAGAAGCTACCTTCCGTGGTGCTGATAGTTGGCTTCACCGTTCTGGTGGTGTCCATTATCCTTGGATGGATAGTAGTACCCAAGGTCATCAAAAACAAAATATCTCAGGTAAGCTAACAAGATTATCATTTAAAAACTTATGATGAGTGGACTACAAATTTTCCATCTTCGTAAACATCATCATGATATGTCAACTTTTGCGCATGTACGAAAAAGTAGGCGTGATTTGTGTAGTAATGCGTGCAAATTTGTACGGATTTGCACAAGAAAGCTGTCATTCATTATTCGTGGCTTCGATTTATAAGTTGTACGTAAGTGATAAAAAATAGTTAGCAATGCCGTAATATGCTTTTGAGTGTCGCTGCACGTCATCATTACAATTTTGTACAGATGTAAATCTTATTCCTGATTTCCTTGTCAGTACAAATAGTTATAAATTCTTGTAAGCTCCAGCAAAGTACGTAGTAGAATTTTATTTGCTATCACCGACGTTGTAAAGTTATGATTTTTCTGGTAAATATGAACATAATAAGTACTTTGGTATATTTCGCATATGCTCATGAGCAGCTGCATTATTTGTGTTCTTTGCAATGGGAAAAACCACGCTGCTCAATTGACAGGCTATTTTAACATTGAAAAAAAAACTCACTCAAGTACAATTAAAGAATACGTGAATGAAAAACATCCCTTCCTTCGAACCACAACCATTAAGCGTAAATTGCGTCGTTGATACTATTTATTCTATGTGCTTGCTATTTGTGCTGACGTAATCGTTCAAAACTTTTTGCTTTTGACACTCAATTCAAATTCCAGTGATTTTGCATGCAAGCATTCCGTAACAATTTGGATGATCGGCAAATTTTTCGTGGTTATACATTCTTGAAATTCTCTTTTAAAGCTGATTTTTTTATTGGCGCAATTATGCTGGGAGTCCCAGCCTGGGACGGTTTATTGTTTAGCTTGGCTTGCATTAATACATAGGTACCTACCTAAATGGTACATATAATACGAGTACCAATTTGAACATCTTCTATCCACAATCCATACTGCGCACATATTATTCGTAATTGCTGTAAAGAAGTAGAATTTAGCATTTCTAATAAATTGATGAAAAGCAAATGTCAAATATCATTAAATTTGCTCTTTTAAACTGCTGCTTATGGCACGCAGGAACTTCCTGAATATGTTAAACAATGACTAATGATGAATTTCTAACACATCTGTTGACTCCTGTGGGCTGTGAGAACCAGCGGGGGTCAAAGTATTGTGTTTCTTCATCATTCAAAATTCCAATCTTGTTGGAATTTTCGGTTAATCGAATCGAGTTTACATTGACAATGATAAAATACTGTTGGGTCATTCATATGATATCTCATTATAGGGGAAACGATAGATGGCTTTGGTTTTTGTCATACCTACATAGGTAATAATACTTGATAATTAATATCCAGTATGCAACCCCGGACATGCCATACCACTGAAGGACTTTTGTAAGTGTGATAATTTAATCCGTACCAGTTGACCCCTGTGGTAGATCGAATTTAATATTATTTTTATAACACAAATAACACTCGTAATCGGTTAATGCAGAGATTCGTTGATTGGCCTCCGCTACTACATGTTGCATATATTAAGTACGTCCTTGATAGTATCCAATGTACTTTAGTTCACCTGTCTTAGCTTCTACAAAAATAAATGGACAATAGAGACTCATATTTACTGAGCCATTTTGCATATGAAGTATGTTTTAGTACTGTACGCGGCGAGATTTTTCATGCCCATGTTAAAAATATTTATCCATAACTGTTCATCGTCTCAGTTAGTGTTTTCCTTATAACTCTTTTTCTTTGTAGTTAGCACTACTGGCTATTTGGTAAGATTGCTGGAGGCTGACGCTTTTGTGCTAAAATGCGTAACAATGTATATACACTTGCCTACCAATGTATTTTATTCCAGTTATACAAAATGTAAGACATTTCCTTATATTAGAAAAAATAAGCTGTTTTGTAACTACAAAGAATCTCTAATATTACAAAGTATTTTTTTCTATATCATATATCTACATATATGTTATGTTATCTGTCATGATGATGTGCCTTTCTTCATCGTCATTGCTGTGATTAGATATTATGAATTATTATATAAAAACCATACTACTCTAGTCGGAGTGATAATAATAGCCTCTGTCAACCTCTTGAGAAGCTCAAACCTTATACTACACGAATGCGAATTTGATTAGGTTTTTAAAGGAAAATGTTTGACACGACAGTGACGAAAATACTGCAGCATGAAAACGAGTTTTTGTTTTGTCTTTTCTTTGCTAAACTGACCATGAGACCATGAGACAAGAAAAAATGAATAATACAAGATATCCTGATTAAAAATGTATCTTGGGCATCTTTTATGCATTGCGTGTTGCGTGAGTAGGTTTTTACAAAACACTAAATAGATAATCAATCCTTTCTTGAATTTGTATCGAAAAATCCAAGTCTGATGATGACCAATGTATTCATGTCGATGTCTGACTTTATTCACCAAATATGATTTTTGGTTTTGACAGCAAATCTTGTTTTGCATTTCTCGCTAGAAACTAAAATCTTTGGAAGATATAAGATAATGAAAATACGTAGTTATTTAGTATTCACAGTATGTTATATTATACGAAATCCGAAATTCCTAAACAATTTCGATAGATTACATTACAGATTAAATCAAGATAAACAAAAAATAAATTTTACATCTTCAAATATCTTATTTAGAATACAACAATGATTTTGCGAAAAAATTATTACTGTAATTTTTGTTCCGTTCTTGTATTATTATATCAAACAACTTTCCCATATGAGTGTCTATAATTAATCTACCACCGTAGATTTAATTATAATTAAAAAGCGATTTAGCCGTAATTTCATCTGGGCTAAAATCCGAAGGCGTGAAGGAGGTGTGTTGGTTGTTTTTTATGGAACATCAACATTTAACTTGGCAATGAACTACTCTGAAGATGAAACGCATTTGCAACTTGGAAACTTGTTTGTTCAACTCTAACGTAAACCGTACTTCTGTCTGCAGTCTGTCAGGCTGCGACGGAATACCGACGCAGTTGCTGCTGGGCATTTGATGCGAAGCTAATATCCTTATGATCCAAACTTGTTTGTTCAACTCTAACGTAAACCGTACTTCTGTCTGCAGTCTGTCAGGCTGCGACGGAATACCGACGCAGTTGCTGCTGGGCATTTGATGCGAAGCTAATATCCTTATGGTCCTGAAGGCCACGAAAACAACTTTATATTACTTTACTCCATATCTCGTATCGTATATGATGAGACAGCGAGATGAGACTTTATCCATGAAATGTTAGCTAGCATGTCGGGTTTTGATTATTTAAAAATAAAAACGGAAAGTTTGCGTCTTACTACCATCAATGATTTTTTTAAATTTAAAGATCAAAGAGTACAAAAATACCTGTTTATTGAATGATGACAATGTGAATTTATACATTTTCATGTTGTAGTAATGTCATGTATTTAACGTTGAAATTTCAGCAAGTCAGGCTCGTTAATGGATCAGAGACATTCCAGCGCTGGCAAGATGTACAGGTTCCCATTTACGCCAAGTTTTACCTTTTCAACATCACAAATTCAGACGAAGTAGTAAAAGGGGTAAATCCTAAATTCCAAGAAGTTGGACCATATGTGTACTTGTAAGGAGGAATTTTTTGAGTATTATGCAATTTAATTGAATTAAA
Organism: Callyntrura guangdongensis; assembly: GCA_027744295.1. NCBI lineage: Eukaryota > Metazoa > Arthropoda > Collembola > Entomobryomorpha > Paronellidae > Callyntrura > Callyntrura guangdongensis. The sequence continues at coordinate 7,527 of JAHZNB010001123.1, forward strand.
AAAAATAAATGGTAACTTTTGTAATTTTGTGAAAAAAAACAGACAAAAGAGGAAGAAAGTGGATGTGAAATTTCACGAGAATGACACAGTGTCCTATCGCCAAATTATGACATACTTTTATCAGCCACACTAATTTTCATGTTGTAATGTCATGTATTTAACGTTGAAATTTCAGCAAGTCAGGCTCGTTAATGGATCAGAGACATTCCAGCGCTGGCAAGATGTACAGGTTCCCATTTACGCTAAGTTTTACCTTTTCAACATCACAAATTCAGACGAAGTAGTAAAAGGGATAAATCCTAAATTCCAAGAAGTTGGACCATATGTGTACTTGTAAGAAGGAATTTTTTGAGTATTATGCAATTCAATTGAATTTAAAAAAATAAATGGTAACTTTTGTAATTTTGTGAAAAAAAAACAGACAAAAGAGGAAGAAAGTGGATGTGAAATTTCACGAGAATGACACAGTGTCCTATCGCCAAATTATGACATACTTTTATCAGCCACACTTGTCGTCTGGATCATTAAATGATACAGTGACAATGCTAAATCTCCCATTTTTGGTATGTTGTAATACAATCTTACAGCATACTCAATGTAGAAATGTTTTCTTTTTATCAAATTGAACCGGCCATAATAACCCTAATCGTTATATTTAGAGCTTCGCCAATGGTTTAACAGAGCAACCTGTTATCATCCGATCTGTACTTTTGGAGTATGCAACTGCAGAAACTGCGTTTGTTACTAAAACAGTTGACGAAATGCTTTTCAAAGGCTATCATGAAGAAATGATGCAGCAATTATCAAGATTTCTGGGAAAGATAATGCTTCCAAATGACACATTTGGCTTANCAGTTGACGAAATGCTTTTCAAAGGCTATCATGAAGAAATGATGCAGCAATTATCAAGATTTCTGGGAAAGATAATGCTTCCAAATGACACATTTGGCTTACAATATGGCGTAAGTATTTCTTTAAACCAACCATGGTGGTATCTGTAATTCATACATAGCATGGTAGCATAATGAGAGTTAATGTAAAAGACACTTGTTTTCGAAATCTAGAAAAATGAAACAGACCAAGGATTGTATGAAGTTTACACTGGTGTTAAAAACGCAGATAAATTTGGCGAAATAGCTTCCTGGAACGGATCACCCGAAATGCCTTGGTAAAACATTTACAAAACCACATCTTCAATTTCTTTCTGGAGAATGAAGGTTTGATGACTAACGTATTTACTGCGGATTTTTCAGGTGGGAAGATGAAAGCTGTAAACAAATCAAAGGGACAGATGGTTCAATATTTCCACCTTTCGTCGACACTGATAGAAAGTTGGACATGTTTTCGTCTGATTTGTGTCGTTCACTTCGACTGTTGTATGACAGGGACTCAGACGTTAAAGGCATTCCCACCTACAGATTTGCCGTAGATGAGAAAATTTTAGAAGACCCTGTTTTCAATCGAGACAATATGTGCTACTGTACACAACAAGGAACAAGATTTGACAACTGTCCTAAGAAGGGTGCCTATCAGCTAAACGCTTGCAAAGCACGGTAATTCACGTGTGAGCTTTTCATTATTATTCAGTTGTTATCATTCATATTTTAAAGGAATGAGTATTTTTGTCATTTGCCAGGAAAACCAATTTTGGTATCATTGCCTCATTTCTTGGATGGTTCTGAGGAATATTTAAGCAAGACTGAGGGTCTTCATCCTGACAAGAATCTTCACGAAACATTTGTTGAGCTTGAACCCGTAAGTTATCCATTTGCGTTTATTAAAATATCATTACGGTAGTATCCCAGATATGACAAATCGATGAACGCTGCCCCTGTTTGACTTTTTAGAATACGGGTCTCCTTTTAAAGGCATCTAAACGTATTCAAATCAATGTCCAATTGAAGCCATTTAAATTATATTTTTGTCATTTGCCAGGAAAACCAATTTTGGTATCATTGCCTCATTTCTTGGATGGTTCCGAGGAATATTTAAGCAAGACTGAGGGTCTTCATCCTGACAAGAATCTTCACGAGACATTTGTTGAGCTTGAACCCGTAAGTTATTGATTTGCGTTTATTAAAATGTCATTACGGTAGTATCCTGGATGGCAAGTCGATGAACGCTGCCCCTGTTTGACTTTTTAGAATACGGGTCTCCTTTTAAAGGCATCTAAACGTATTCAAATCAATGTCCAATTGAAGCCATTTAAATTTATTAAGCAACTCAGGAAACTTCCCACCTTGTTACTTCCTGTCTTCTGGACAGATGAGGTGAGCTACATTATTTTGTAATATTTTATAATGGGAAATAACGGTGTACGTAAGTATAATATTTGATTGTTGCAGTCTGTGGAAGTGACGGACGACAGCGTGGAACGATTGCAGGGAAAGCTATTACAGCCAAAATCTATTGCTCAATTAGGTTCATGGGCAGGAGTCTTTTTGGGCCTTCTAATAATTGCGATCGCCGCTTTAATTTACTTAATTAGAGCACGAAAAAAGAATTATAGTACCTAGTCAATGATATTGCTAAAAATCTCGTTTTCTGGTGTATATCAACGAAGGTATTTTACATTCGGTATTTGTAAAGTATAAGATAGCGTATTTTGACAATCTCTTTTTGTACAAATCAAATCTCAGCTTTAATTTCATAATCGCCTTATTTATCTAATTAATTGCATATGAATGCCATTTAAACACTTCAGAGTACTATCCTGACAACTTTATCTATGTAATTACAGGTAGGCAAAAAGTTTTGTCTTATATCTATACAACTTTATGTAGCATTGTATACATACAACATACATTGTATTTTTGTATGTTATTATACGTGCTGATCACGAAACTGCCGAATACTGTCAAATTGAGTCACTATTCTTTAGTATAGTATTAGCTGGAGATTTTCCGAAATTATATCAGTACTGCTGTGTAATTTAGAAATAAAATACTCATGTACATAATAGATAAATATATTTACATAAGTAGTAGAAAAGGTGAAATATATAAATGCACACTTAATACCAACAGGCTGATATTTCTTTACGAGTATTTTTGTGAAGTAGAATCTATCATTTTATCTTATAAAGTAGTAATGACATGATATTAGGTATGAATAAAATGAAAGTTATTTTAATGGAAACAATGTTGTCCCTTTATTTAACTGCATAAGTGGAAGATCACATGAAGACACTAAATATAGTGCACTGTGCAGTATTATTTGAACCATAATAATAATAATTACCCATCCAAAAAAACAGTCGTAGTTCAAGATTACGCTGATAAGTTATCAGTGATAACGAACGACACGTCTGAATTCATTTAAATTGATTTTGTCACTCTATTGCATTTGTGATGTACACAGAATGCAGTACAAATCACAGCCAATTCCATAATTTAAATAATTTTGAAAACCTCTTCATCGCTTCATCATACCTGAGTGCAAGCTCTAACAATGCTACTCGTCATATTGTTGGCAGTTTTAGTGGCCTTTTTGTTACTAGTTTTGTATGCAAGATGGAACTATGGAACGTTGGAAAAGATTAATATTCCGGTAATTAAGCCCTCCTTCTTGCTAGGTAGCAGTCCCGATCTCCATCTCAAAGTGCAGCATTTGGAAGATGTATCACGCTACCAGAAATATGGTGACATTTTTGGGGTATTGTGAGACATTTTATGTTAAAAACATGTACAAAGTTTTTAAAAAAATGCTACGTTTGTACAATTATGGAATTATTTAAAAATTTTACAGGTGTACGAAGGTCGAAAACCGGTCGTTTTTGTGTGTAATCCGGACCTCATAAGGTTGATATTAGTTAAAGATGCTGAGCACTTCCGGGATAGGTATAAAATTATTACAGGTGTACGAAGGTCGAAAACCGGTCGTTTTTGTGTGTAATCCGGACCTCATAAGGTTGATATTAGTTAAAGATGCTGAGCACTTCCGGGATAGGTGAGACAACAAAGAAATACGCAAAAAACTTGAACTTCGTTACGGAACGTAGAACTCGATGGAGAGGAAAACTATGATGATTATGCCATTTGTATACTATTATCAATGTCAGTATTATAGTGGCTATACAGGACAGACAGAATATGTGTGAAAAAGTCATTAAATTGTTGAATTGAAAGTGGTTTGCTCACATTTTCATCCATTTCCATCCTCTAAGTAACATGCAAATTGAAATCGGAGAAAAAAAACTTACTCGACTACGCAAAAAGTTTTAGGGAAATATTTTTCAGGTGATGAGTGTAGATGTAACGCTCCATTCAAGTGAATTCCTGCATGGAATTCTTTCTCCGTGTCGTTTTTGTACCATAAATGCGCTTCTGAGCAGTTCAGCTTTGTTCTGTGCATGTTTCAGAAAATTTCTCACCTTATTGACTATTCAATTGACAAACTATAAATACTATCTAGGCGAGCAGTTGACCTGGGAGATCCTCAAGTGAATGAAATGATGGACTTTCTGCCGTGTGCGTAAACAAATGTTTTCTAATTAATAATGCATTTAAAAAATTGCATGCAAAAACATGTAAAAACTCTGTTTTATTTAAAGACGACAAGTGGAAAGGTGTTCGAGCTCCTTTGACTGCATTTTTCACGTTGGGAAAAATAAAAATGCTGAGCCAGATGATGGAAGAAGCAATCAACGATTTCTGTACTTCATTAAGAGCAGATTGTAATTTTTGTAAAGATGACGGCTTCGCAATGATTGAAATAGACCGGTACTAAGTTTAATTAGAACTACAAGGATATCAAGTTGTTTGATACACTCAAATATTAATATCAAAATATTTTTGTAATTCTTTGTATAGCAAATATGAGGCTTTGTTTATGGATCTAAGCTTTCGATCTGCGTTTGGAGTAAAGATTGACGACAATCTAAACCCAAATAATGAGGTACTGAAAATGTTTCGAGACATATCCGGACAGGATGCTGAATTTAACTTTTTATACACGTTGACACGTGAGAACAAACATTAATTCTTAACTTGTTTTGATTTATAATCAACTTTAAAAGTTTAATGTTAAAATATGTTTCAGTGAGTTTCCCGTTTTTAACAAAACTGTCTCCAACTCTTGAATCCAACGCCACCAATAAAATTGGGGCCACATTCCGTAACATACTTTCCGCACGCCGTGCCAGTGGACAAAAAGTTCACGACTTTGCAGATATACTAAATGAAATGATTTCCAAAACAAGTTCCGCTGAATACAAGCAATTAGGAATAACGGATAATACAATAGTTGCGCAGGCGTTTAACTTTATTCTAGCTGGATATGACGCCATGAAGACGACGTCAACTATATTGACCTATTATATTGCCAAGCATGAAGACATCCAAACGAAACTTCAAGAGGAAGTGGACAACTTTCTAGAAAGTCACAACGGAGAAATTCCATTTGAGAATTTAAATGAGTTGCCATATTTAAATGCCTGTTTATTTGAAGCAATGAGATTAGCTCCGCCATTTATAAGACCGGAACGCATCTGCACCAAGGATTGGGAACACGAAAATTTAAACGTAGAAGCTATGAAGTACACTTTCGTACATATTCTGAAAGAATTTAGGTTTGATTTGCGGTATGATACTATGATTAAGTATAAACCAGGAGTTCTGTTTTTTGTACAATATGATCATGTTCCCATCAACGTGAGTAAGAGATTGATGTAACACAATTTACATTTTAAAAACCATACTTGAAAAACCATTTTACTCGTTTTAAAAGTTTTTTGTAAATGCCTAACCAAAAACAAGAACCACTGTAAACGAACCGGAAAATTTGAGGTAGAGTTGTAAACTTTATTTTCAAACCCATCACCAAAAAATAAAAATTTATTGAGTAGCACTTAAATTCCATCATTAACCACCAAAATAATGACACAAACTTTACGACTCTGAATCGCTTTAGACGAGCAGTTCTCTCTCAAGTCAAAAAATACATTTTACAGTAAAAGCACGTTTCAGTAGATCACATAACAAGGGACTGTTTACAGTATTTACTGACTTGAAATACTGAATAGAGTACACGTATCACAATGCGTAATAAAAACTGACCTTTTAAACGTTCTCATTGTTTCATACTCTACACTACTACAATTATAATATATATCAATATAATATTACCTACATATAATATCGAACACGAAAATTCTTATGAAACCCAACGACTTATGGTTTTTTATGGTCTTAGAGACCAGCACGTAGTTTTTTGCTCTACAGTTATGAAAAAACTTCAGGGATGATTCATTTATGTTTCTAGTTTTTTCTTCATCATTACTACAACAAAAGCTGTAAAAAGCTGAGCTTTTTCGGATCGATGTTTGATTACGTTGTCGAAGGTTTGTTAAGAATTTCCGTACCCGAATAATATCATAATCATAACATATGAAAGTGCATAAGAAATAAAAATTTCCCGATACACACATACAACTTGAAAGAGAGCATTTTTTGAGAACAAGAAAAAAAAATCGGTAACTGCCAATGACTTCGTTATTTGAGGTTTTAAAACGCAGAAAAAATGAGATGATACTTTTACAATAGAGTGGATGGATGAAAGAATGCATATTACTCTGTCTATCTATGATGAACACATACATGCAGGCATGCATGAGCTACAATGGTAGAAACAATAAAAAATGCTGCTACTTTTTGAATGGTAAATGGTGAGTCATCATTATCATAGTTCTGAATTGAATCCCTCAAAGAAATGTACTAATACGAGACGAACGTGAACCACAAAATGCTTGATAAAATTTGGTAATTGCACCTGTAGTAGTAAATGTATGTATGTGTGTTGTGTGTAGTACTTGAGGAATATAATATCGTGGTTTTACCAAAACACTGTAAGTATAAAAAGTGCTACACAAGAGTAGGGATAAAGAGAAAGAGATGCAATTTTCTTTTTTAGGTTTTGCTGTTCGGCCAGTCCATCTCTATTCATCGTCCTCTGCTGTGCCCGGTGGAAACAGAGAGACCATATAACTCAATGTGGTAGAGCGGAACCTATTTTCCTTGTTGTTGAAGCAGAGCGTATCTGAAAAAGAAAATGTTTTAAAAATATTATTACCTGAGTTGAATATTACTACCTGAGTACAAAAAAAAGAGGATGCATTCTGTAATATTGTATACGATTATTAAATGTAAGGACAAGTTTTGGCAGGGATTTTGGCCTTCATTCATTACCATTCTACTCACAGCATACTCAATACTCACTCACGTACCAAATGGTTTATGAAAAGAAGTAAATATTTTTTTGGTAAAAATTGAATGAATGTCTACAAGTCTACATACATTTTCCTGGCTTATCACAAGTTATCGAGCTGTTTTGCAAAGAAAGGGAGCCAAACTTTTGGTACGGAACGATGATTTCCTCTTTCTCTCCCAGGTAGACCGAAAACCCAATTTCTCGGTCGTCTGTCTGGAAACTCCAGCTGGGAAACAAAAAAATACAGACATAATTATAGATTGTAACCCGTATGTTTGTGTTACGGTAAATGGGAACTCTGTTAAATTTTCAAGGATTTTTTTTTTTGCAAAATGTGTATTTCTTACCAAATCTGTGTTTGCGCTTGATCAATCTGGTACTCCAATTTCAATTTCTTTCCAGCTGCTACCTTTGCTTCAACCATATCTTCAGCATCATCCAAATCTTCAGGGTTTCCACTGCCGGTCTCATCATCATCAAGTACAACTTTTTCGCTGCCCTAGTTGGCAAATGTGTAAATTCCGAAAGGATGAGAGAGAAAGGTGTGGATAGTTTGAAACATGTAATATCATTTCTTTTTAAAAACTAACTTACAGCAATTTTTTTGTTTCCTCCGTACTTTTCTGGGAGTTGGTCAAGGTCAATGAACTTTTCCAAAAACATTTTCACTTTGGCGTTCAATTTTGGGAACAATTTCACCCTCTTCATCGTGTTTTCATTGACAAAAGGCTTCACAATTTTGTATGCCAATTTAGCCACCTTGGGGGCTGTACAATTTCACATACAAAAATTCAACAATGCATAAAACAGGTTGCCAAAAAGATTCTCGTATCTTGTCAGTACGAAAAATACATAGGCACGTGTGTATAGGGGAATCACCATACAGACAGGTGCCAATTCTTACCATTTACTACAACCAATTGTTTCAGCCCATCGGGGTAATGTTGCTCAAGACGTTTCACCTCATCCAAAGCCAATTCCGTTGCTAGTAAAAATTAAAATGTGTTACGCATGTGGCTTGATAGGACTTGATTTTTTTTCACGCTAAAAGTCTCAATATTATTGGTATGCTGAGCTTACCACCAGGAGAAGTCATTTGCTTGAAAGTAAACTTCTTTGCGTCAATAATGATGAAAATTTGCTGCACGTTTTTATCACGGCAAGCTTGGGCAATTTTTTCAATGTTGTAGTCAGCAAACTTGACCAAAGTCTCCTTTCCATACTTGTCAATTATTTTCTTGGGATTATGCTTTTGGACGTCATGAACCAAGACTGTAATAGTAATACATTGAATACTGTTTTAGTAAAAAAACACTGCATGCCTACATGCGTGAATATACCTCATCATCGTGTGAAATATTTTCACAATTTTACGCATCAACCTTTAAAAAACTGTTGGCAGCTAAACTCAAAATTATTAGCACAGCACGTCGGCTTGTTTGACTGATTACCCTACTTACGTTTACAAAAATGAAGAAATGGCACGTATTTCTTCTTTTTATTGGTTCATTAGACGTAATCAAAAAACGATATAAAGCTTTCTCAAAAAAAATTCACGAACGACAAAATTAATTGAACAAATTTTATCGTACTCGTAAACCAGGAATAATTACATCTTGTTAATTGCAAATGTGAGAACAATTATTTTGCCTTTACTAAATACATAACTAATGCATCACCATTTAGTTTTTAAGAAACATTTCAACACTTTAATATCTACAGGTGTCATATGCATACGTCTTGAGTTTTTTTTGAAGTTCAAAAAAAATGTTGTCCATAGGCATAAGTCCGACCTAAAACTGAATGTATTTGCCAGTTTTCACATTCTCATCTTTATATTTTATGTTGAATTGTTTTACAGGAGTGTATAACAGCATGTTCTATTACTTTAATACTGTATTGTGTTTATTACAAATCTCAATGAACGTGCTTCTTTTCTCTAGAAACCCTACAATTACCTAAATAATATGCAGCTCTAACAAAAATGTTCTGTGCATGTTAGTATGCTCATTATTTCTACCAGTGAATGAAGTTGATGATGGTTGTTTTTGTGGCGTACAGGTAATCATTGTTGCATGTGAGATTATTCCTCGCAACATAAGAGAATGAAGGCATGTTTAAATCTCGAAAATCTTTTATCATTTTACGCAGGGATACATTATTATACGATGTTGCGAAATTCCCAATGAAGACCAAAAATGCTCCACTCTCTGCCTCCTTCATTCATGAGAAAAAAAATACCTCGTTCGTCATTTAAAAACTTGGTTTCTTTTATTCTTCCGATAAATTTTCCATGTTACCTATAGAATTTCCATGTACCTAACAGATAGATACGTATACACATGCATGGAGTTATTATGGCATTTTATCAACAAATAACCCTTCCGAAAATGTCTGCTGAGAAAAATATCTTTATTCGAGCAGTATATTATATTGTTCATGAGCAAAAACTAAACTAGGTCTTAGTTCTACATTCACAACACAATGTGCATTTGTATTTGTGCACGTCTACATTGTGCATGTAGTCAGTAAGTAGAATTTTGTGTTGAATTACAGTTTATTTAGGTAGCTACATTTTTTTCTATACACATGCCAAAATGCCAAAGTTAATTTGCCTTGTCTGAGAACGTGAGAAATATCTACAGCGATGATGAATATATCCTTAAGGGAATATAAAATTTTCAAATGAAAATACAGTAGTCAACTCAATGGGTGATTACCTAGGTGTGTAGCCGTAGCGTGAAGAAATTTTGAGAGAAAAAAAGAAAAAATATGAAAGCCGATTCAAACTCTTGCATTTCTGTGCGACAGACGATGTCCCAAAAACAAAACATTAAAAAATTAAGTGATTATCGTATTGCAAGACTAAAAACAGGTTTTCTTTTTTAAATGATATGGCATTGCATTGTTTAAATTTTACGTGCCTATTTTTAATACATGCATGCATATGTATCTTGAAGCTCATCTCGAAACGTCACCGACCGTCGGACCACACCGTGTCATCATGGTCGTACGTAGTAAGTAGTAGTAGTAGTAAAAAGTGATAATGTTGCATTGTAGGATGGATGTCTCAAAGGATGACAGACTTGGTACAGTGGATATGTGTTTTGTAACAACTAAGCTAAAAATGATTGCTTAAAATGAGCATATTCAAAAGTGAACGAACTTACTTGGGCAGTTGTCTTTGTCATGGCCGACGATTTGGTAAGGGAAGAGTTTGACCAGCTCGGGATCAGGATTGTACTCGGAAAGAATGGCGTCTATCTTGTTCTCCTGTCGCCATTTAAAAGTCTAGAAAAGTATTGACAGGACCCAAGTCTTTTAAAATATATTTTAGCAAATATATCTAATACATGCGCTCGTGTAAATGATGAAAACATTTTAATTTGCAAAGCCTATATGAGCTATTTATTGTAACTCTAATGGTGTAAGTAAACCATGCTTAGACTAGACTGGTACACTAATTTTAAAAAGAGTGTGGGTTTTACCTGCATCAGTCCTTCTTTGGTTTTTTCCACGTCCATGTCTCGGGCTGCAATTCATGATTTGTGTCAATTAGAAAACCAAACCAATTTATATGCTGTATATAGACCGTTAAATTTTTATGCTAACTGATAGACTCGGGAAACATTATCCAAACACTTTTATGCATATATGCGTGCTTAAAATAGTTTTATTAATCGTAAACTCTACATTTTCTTTGATTTGAAACTTACTTTTGAGCCAACGGAGCAAGAACGTGTCCTGTTGAGTTTCATCCCAAGATGCAATGTCAACAAGTTGCTCCTTAAGCTGTCAAAATCAATTCGAATCTTATGTCAGAATTAAATTGTCAAAATGCTCACTCTCACACAGCTCCTTGGGAGTCTTATAAAACTAGTGTATTTATTTACATATGACAAAATTGTTTTTAAGTAATTATGAATGAATATGTAGTACCTTGTTAATGGCTTCCTGTTGAGCGGGTGTTGGTGCAGCCATTATGTAAACGTAATATATTCAGCAGACGCCTTCTGATATTTTAAAAGTTGAGGTGATAATGGTTGTTGGAACGACTGTTCTCGAATTAGGAGGTGTTGGTGCAGCCATTATGTAAACGTAATATATTCAGCAGACGCCTTCTGATATTTTAAAAGTTGAGGTGATAATGGTTGGAACGACTGTTCTCGAATTAGGAATGATTTACGAATGTCTAACGATAGTCTCTTCACTACTGTAGCCACTTTCTGACTGAATCTTATTTCTAACAATTCATGACTTACTTGTTACAACTAATGGGAATTTTTTGCAAGGATTTTTTTTCACCTGAAAGCCAACTTTTTGCTGTTGTGATGTACGTATTCGCTCATATTTTGATCCAACATAGTTTTGGTATATTACAACAGTTTACATTGAGTATACATTTTCTATAGTTAGGCATAATTTTACTTGTTAGCTTAGAACAACGTTGAAAGTGTCTAACATAAGCTGTGTGTCTGTCGAGTGGAAAGAGACCACAAACAGACAGTAAACATTATCATGCAGACCAAAAACTAAGCCTTCAAAAACATTCTTTTATAAATGCATACAAATTATAAAAAAATAAGCCCGTACGTACACCACCAGCATAATGTGCAGTAAATTTTAGTTAAGAAAAAGTGCAGAAACGACTCCCTCCTTGTGTGAGCAACACTAAAAACTTTTCCAACAATCCTACGTGTGCAGCAGCAGCAGCAGCTTACCCTCTACCCTGCTTTGCTAAAAAAAATTTCTACCTGTTCAACGGATGGACGCAGTGAGTAAAGGAACCAGCATCGTACGCGAAATCAGAGGGTATATGATAAAATGTGCAAACTTCAACGGGGATTCACAGTATGATAGCAACCTAGCTAAGCCTAAGTGAGCAGAAACATAAGACTGCAATGTGCAATAATGTAAGATGCATGATGAGATGAGATTGAGCATTAGGCACACATCATAATTCACAAAATTTACATTGTAGTGGTGATTCTCTGCTGATTCACAATGCCATACTGTTATGCCGGCCGGCCGTCAAATACTTGGGGCTCGAAAATTAATAATGATAGTGTAGTACCAAGAAGTACACTTATTTAATGCTACAAAAACTTACCTGATTTTACCATCATCCACTGGGATAACCGCCTGGGTTGTTAGCGTGTTCGCAAATAATTTGTGAATACACAAACAAAAAGCGTATATTAAATAAAAAAAAGTACTTGTACGATTATTCTCGCCTTCCTCATAAAGAGGTCATCAGAGAAGTGAGACACGAGGTACTTAGCTTCATTACTCATTATTATTACTGTTTCGAATACAATCATGCATAATAAAATTATTATATGAGATTTTGTAAGATTTCCTCAATAATGAAAAAAATGCAGTGGGATGTGCGAGCGAGCAGAGAGGTACCAGAGAGCAGTGGTTGCGATTGTTTAGCTAAAGAGCAATTGGCAACATATGATAACTGGGAGTACACTTGTAGAAAAAAGGGAGAGAAAAAAATTATCTACGTACTTTGCTACACCCCAATTTCGATTTGGCAGTTGGAGTAAGGTGACATTATTTCTTAATGCGGCTGCAACAACCCAGCGTAACGCTTTCAAACCAGCAAAAATTATGGTTGCATAAACAGAAAATGGACACATTAAACGGTGGGTTTGTAAGACGTTTTAATGATAAGTAATGTCAACATCAAGATCATATCTAGATTTAGCAGAAACTGTCAGGTGGACGATTTTTTCTTCAAACAAGGAACGCAGACTCTCATTTTGCCGCTTTCTTCTTGATGCACACAATCACTGATCTTAATTTATCATCATCATCATCAGCATGACTCACACAACACAACCTACAATTTGTTTGTTAGCATCATTAAATATTTTAATCATTCCAACACTTTAGATTTCGAGTAAATGACCTGGGGAAATAACAGTTTCCCACACAGTGTGATCAGGAAAGATGGCTTTGAAGCGAATTCCATTTCTATTGCTATATTGCCAGTGATCTGGCAATATATCCACTTTGTGCTAACCATACCGTAACAATTGGCAGCACTAGAGAAGAAAATACTGATTGGTAATAATGACACGTATCAGCTTGCACGCATTGTGAGAAAATCTGGTGTTAGCGGCGTACCATAAACCAATAACAACAGTAACGCAACTTAATAATATTTCATATCATACAGAAACGCAACCTTGTTTCATTCTGCTACAATGATTCACCTGCGCCTTTTAAGTCGGTATTATTAGTATAAAATAGTTTACTGTACTTACGTGTTACGTGGCCGTTGAAGCAAGTACAGAAAAATAATAATAGGTACACACCGCCATCAATGACTAGGTATGTCTCTTTCCCCCGTCAGAGGCACAACGATCCAAGTAAAAAGTTCTCCCAGCAGTTTACGGTAGACCTTGAAAAATACGGTTCCGTGAGTACTACACTTTATGATAATTTAACTGGACGCCGACGGTAATCTGTGGTAGTTAATATGATTATATTTCACAATGTGAGAGCATGAATTTAAAGAAAAATAACAATGATTTATTATTAGTGAATAATAGAATCAGAATACCACTAATCATGCACAGCTTCCATTAACGTTAAAGAATATCTCAGTCATTAAATAATAATAGGTATTTACCAATGCACTATGCACATGCAAAAATTTGACAAAAATGAACTCAATAATTAATCAAATAAAATAATTAAACAGCTCGTAATATTTGTTAATGTATTGAGTAAATTCAATCCATTCGCTCAAATAATAATAATGTTGGCCACTGGAAACGTTAGCTTTTTTTCATTTCAAAACAACGTTTAGTATAAATAAGTACTAAGAAAAAGAATGTTTCATTATTATTTCATATTTTTTATTTTTAATCATTTCTCAGACTCGTGGTTCCCTTTCCCATGTCGAGTTTTAAAATCAACTCTTAAGCTTTTGAAAATATTTGGCAACATCAGAAAACTAGTATATTATACTAATTAAATTAAATAAGTATAAATATTTCAACATTACATTCAATTAAAGGGACACTGCATTGTAGATCAAGTACATTTTCAATTATCACATCAAGTAAGTTCAATATAAAATTAATTAAGATTTAAATTGTAATTTCGATAGTAAAATCCAATCAATTAATAAGAAAGAAGTGAAGATTTTATTATTTTACATATTTTCGTATCCCGAAGCAACCGATGCAAGCACGTTGTTTTTTCAAAACGTAGGTGGCTACAGCAGCAACTCCCAGCGCTATCAAGACAATACTTAAAATGGAAATAATGACCGTTCCAACCACAGATCCAGAGGAAATTTCATCCGTTGCACAATGCTCAGCACTACTAAAAGCTCCATTATCTGGCTCACCTTTACTAGGTTTTCTGAAAGCCTCAATTTGGGAATTTTTCAATTGTATAGTTAATTGTTCGTTTAACGAGCCAATTGTGACGGCGGCGTCACATGCAAATGAATGAGATAAAGCCGTGGGAAACATGGCTATTTCGTGTTTAGCTGGCATAAAGGGAGCGGTAGGATTCGATGCATTTGGAAAGAGTTCCTGGTCTTTTCGGATAATAGCGACAACTTCAACAAGACCAAATTTTCCTGGTGGTATTCCGTTTCCAACCAAGTTAGCATTTTTACTCGTTTCGTTGGCGTGGAATGTGAAGGTCAGCGTATTTACATCATGAATTTGGGATGCGTTAGGGTACTGCCAAGTTAAGGTGATGGTTTGTTCAGCTGTATGACAGATCCCTGTAGACCTAGCATTTTGAGGGACAACAACATCTCCAAGTCTGGTCTTGTTGTTGATGTCGGTGTAGTTAATTGTCAATTGTATGCTTCCTTGTAACAAAATGCAGGTTACATTGGCTTCCGTGACATTCCATTTACCAAAGTCGTTGTCTCCACCAAAAACGCCATTTTTCAGCACTGTTCGCCCTTTCGGTAAACCATTATCTTTGTGGATATCATTCGTATCAGGTTTGCCTGAAGGCTGGGTCTGTTGTAACTGCTCAGAGTTGGAGTGCCCCAAACATAACAACGAAGTGAAAAGTATACAGCAGGCTGAATAATGTTTCATGCTTCAATTGGTGGTATCTGTGTTTGTCACTAAAACAAAATAAACAAACCATATTATATTTTATAATGCCAAATCCCAACTCATCAGGACGAATTATTCACGCCCATAAAAATTATAACTTTTATAACACTAAATTTTTAAAACTTACCGAAAAGTTTAAAAACGGATCTGCAATTTATAACGATAAAATTTAAAGAAACGGGGATCTCAGAGATAAAAAAAATAATGCCAGTTTCCAACAAATAACTGACAAACTATCCGTTATTGGAGAAGTATGGCATACATTGGTTTATTAGATAAATACGTAAATTGTAAATAGGCAGTGTCTCACAGAATAATTTGACCTTGCTCAGTAAAATATTTATATTACACAAATGATAATAATGTAACATTTAACGTAAACTAAATATTACGTCATCCTATGTGTGTGTGCAATGCTACTCTGTATCCACGAACTGAACCGTGTAGTATAAGAAGTTAATTTGATACATCCATGCATAATGTGTGTGTATGTGTCATGCATAACTATATTTAATATTTTGTATTTTTCATTCTGTCTGACCATGCATACATGAAAAACTTGTTTAAGACCATTATACCGTCCCATCTCATTCGATTTGAACTTTCAAAAAGTGCAAGGTCTGTTTTGTGACATCGCTCCGTACAAACCATGTGTAATGTATAAGATGTTCACTGTGGGTAAACATACACTATATTATACTGGTGGTGGGACTAAAGTCATTGATTGTAAAAAGTCGCTTAAAACCTGAATTGTTGCAATTGCAAAACAATGCTTCGTCTTGTCTTCTTCTTTTTTATAGAAATAGAACCTTATACAACTTATACTATTATACAACATGCAAGCAGTATTAATCAGCATAGCTAAAAGGTACTATTTTTATTTGCAGCAGCGATGGGGCGGAATCAGAATATGACCACTTGGACAACAGGTGCATTTTTTGAATCTGTCTTCCCAATAATAATGTTGGTAAAAAAAGAAACAGCTTAGAATGCACATGCAACTTCAGCAATCCAGTTTTTATGGCCAACTTGGGAGAAAACGGATAGATGTTTTTTTGAGAATTGATGGGTAGATATACGGATCGAATGAAGGAAGGCATTTTAAAAATATAAATTGATGTGCGGCTATTTAGTTTTAGGTTGGCAGAACTTAAAAGATAACAGTCAACAGTTAAGATGATTGTTCATTTATTCATTAATCTGCTTTCATGTCTCTGAGAGTAGATATTACAAATCTGTACTTGGATTGGTACTATATAAATAATGTCTGTTTGTGTCTGTATCTTAGAACGTAATATTATAATTTGATTAGCTGTTTTGACTTTGAAAGCAATTTACGTGTTACTTTATCTATGTCCTATCTATTGCAATGTTACCAATCCTTAAAGAGGTTGGGAGTGGGAGGTA
>JAHZNB010001124.1:0-15347 GCA_027744295.1 Callyntrura guangdongensis
CATTCTTCGTTAAAAAATCCTATGTATTTTTTTTTTCATTTTAAATTTAAAAATTTGTAAAGATCTTTTAGTTAAAAGCTTAAATGGCAAATACATCGAGAATTTAACGAAGAAATGAAGATTGGTGGTAATATCGAGTGATTTGTTTGCAGAATGTGATGTTGGATGTGTTAGGAGAAATAAATTGATCAAGAATTACAGAGTAATACACAATTAAATTGGAATGTTTTTGATTTCTTTTATTTCGTTTAAAACAGAAACAGTAAAATCGTAAAAAAAATATAATTTAGATGAGTTATTGCAGTGATAGGAGAGCAATTTAAATGAAACTGAATCACATTCAAGAGTTTCGAATTTTTTCTCGTGTTTTCTACTAATTTTGTAAGGAATTTTGAATTTGGGATTTGGGGTTTGGTGTGCAGTGCAGGTGTAAAAGTGCAAGAGTGTAGGGGTAGGGGTAACAATGACTTTGTGCTAATTAAGTGATAATTTAGGTAGTGCTGAGTGCAGAATATGATGACCGCTGTCTAGTGCAGAGTGCGAGATTTTGAAGTAAGGGGTGAAGGCGAACTCAGAAATCTACAACAAAAGAGACCATATTAATAAAAAATTAATTTTTTTTAAAAAAAAGTTTGAAATCATTGTTCCAAATTCTTACCTTAACTTAACCTAGCAACCCCATCCCGTAATGAGGAACGTGATGATGAGCGTGAGCGTGAGACATGTGAGAGGAAACAGAATGTCCGTACATTCCTCCAGGGTAACCCATCAAACCCATACCCGCCATGCCAGGGCTGACCATATGAGAGCTCATATGATGATTTGATGATACAACAGATCCTCCCAGGGGATTAGCAGCGGCGGCAGCAACAAGGGCGAGAATGATGATAGCGATCTTGGCCATTTTGTTGAACTGACTTGACTGTTTCTCGATACCACAAGATTGATAAGGTGTTAAGACGCTGTTGTTGCTCCGTGTTTGAGTGAAACTGAACTGATGGCCTCTCTTAAAAATTCCACGGGTTTATATACCTACTCCAAATGAATGACTCCAAAACAGTTAGTGTGACGCACACGCTCCAAAGACAAAAACAACTCTTACTTTTCCACGATTACGTCAGTTTAAAGTAACGGACCAACCGTAAATACAGCACAGTTATGACTGTTTAACTGTAATCAAAACTTTTTTGGAGCTCACTCGGCCGATTTTAATCGTGCAAAATCCTTCCACGGAAGCAAATGTTTCATTTTGAGATTTAAATTAATGGAGAAATAAGCACAGTTATACAGATATGACTGTTTAACTGTAATCAAAACTTTTTTGGAGCTCACTCGGCCGATTTTAATCGTGCAAAATCCTTCCACGGAAGCAAATGTTTCATTTTGAGATTTAAATTAATGGAGAAATAAATAAACCTGGAAGTGTATATGCATATGTGTGGCAGTGTGCACTGAACTGTATTGATGATTAAATTCCAGTTGAGTTCCCTACCTTTTTTGTTTTAAAATACCGGCTTTGACCAAATGCATATTGTTATCCGGGTTGCTTTGTTTCCATCTTTGTTCATATTCTTATCTTACGATTATCATCATCGACATCATCACCAGTCATGAACACATCTAATAAAGAAGCGAGAAGCGTTCCGTATTTGCAGTACCTAAATATATTTTCCTACAATTTAAAAAGTTTAAATACTCGCCTATAAATAATTATGTGTGTGCTTCTCGTTTCAAGTTGATAAGAACAACGAAAAGTTGATGCACGTTTTGTTGTATGTTGCAGGGAAAATGTGCTCATGCGTCGCTATTTCATTATCATGTCTATCAATCTTGATTCCATCCCTAGCATACCAATGTGTTAGGCATAGATTGCATTAGGCATGGACTGCACAAGTACAACAATACTACAATTGGAATACATTAATTAGGTAGTTTAAGTGGATTCACTTACATTATGGGAAACTAACTTAAAATGAACCGCTAGTAATTATCATTAGGCATACGTATGCGATTCGAAACAAAGCGAGTACCTCCGCTGATGCGCTGAGCTTTAATCGTGTAGTTTTGTGGTAAGTAATTTAAAATAAGAAACTATGTGCAGGTATATTGTACAATCTATACAGGTCTACGCATATAAATTATACAGTGGTGTAGGTATACCACATTTTTCTGGTTACATAATTATTTTAGCGTTGTTGCTTACATTTTGTTTCTTTTTCATATATTATAAATCAACAACAAAGCAAAAAGTTGTTTCTTTGTAATCACATTTTTTCATTATCTCTAGCGTGGTAAAAAACCAATATATGAATGAGTAAAACCATGTAAAGGTTAAGTTGTTATCTTAGAATTAAAAATAATTGAAATTACTGCATCAGCAAATAAGCCAAATCCATTTAAATTTTGAGACGAGTCTGATTCCAATTTTTTCAAAAGTCTCAGTAGAGGAGGTCTTGATTTTTCGAAGGTACAACAATGAAATTGACATTTAGGTATTTATTTAAAAAATAACAATGAGATTTAATACTGATGATTTAGCATGCAGTTAGACGAGATATGAAAGTTCATTTTGCCTGCAATTTAGTGATAAATGGTAATAAAGTTTTATGTGCTGGATAATAGGAAATGCAATAAAATTGAGTTGACTGATTCGTGTGTATTTCTCGCGTTATAGCTGCCTAATTGGTTTACTATAATATATCTTCGTAATTTGAAATGAAAAACTGGCACAAAATACATAATCTATGTACCTAATAATGTTATTGTGTATCCACACAAATGCCACACTTTTCAGCAGAAAACGTTCAGGACAAACACAGATAAAGCAGCAGATGACGTAGGCAGGTTTTTATTTTTACGTAAGGTTATTAGCATCGTCAAGACAACGTTTCTGGAGGTGCTCGTATTTACAAAAATAGTTCGAATGACATACATTATGTATCATACGGACGTTTAACAAAAAATACATTAATTGGAATTGGTAATTGTGTAGGACAGACCTTTTCTGGTGGTCAACGATCGATGACATTTGATCACTACCTACCTACATCCTGTTGTAGTAACTTTTGAAGTTTTTAAGAAGCAATGGAATAAAATAAAATTTTCATCTAGACCAATCTGCTACCTTAAATGTAAACGAGTAAATTACTATTAATTTAGATAATTTATTTGTACTATCCCATAAGCACACTGTAGCGAACGAAGTCGTAACCAATCTGCTACCTTAAATGTAAACGAGTAAATTACTATTAATTTAGATAATTTATTTGTACTATCCCATAAGCACACTAAGATTAAACATAATATAGGGCGTGGGCGGGGTTTATACGTAGTTTCATCAACTGGCGCTTTTTAGTGCTTCAAAAACATACCACAAATTAAAGTTGTTTGCATACCAATTTACAGAAAATATAATATGAACTCATTAACTAATGAAAAAACAACCAGACGCATCGACGTACTATAACGCGAAGAAGTTTGGTTTTTTGATTCCTTACATTTATCACCACTGGTCGAAAACCATCGGTCTTATACCATTAAAGAGTGCAGTTAGTATTTTTTAAATAATACTTCACATTTTGCATAAAGAACAGACATAATGGGAAAATTCCCGGATGCGAAGCAGCAACGTAGTACCTTTTTAATGGTACTAGGTGATCTACAACAGAAACCAAATCTTGGCGAAAAATATTCCGATCATTTTGAAAATCTGATTTTTCACTTTCTTAAATGTAGCTACTATTTTGGGGTAGTTCCCTTCAAAGTGGTTATGGTAACACCAACACCATTGTCGCCACCTCAAACTACAACACAGGAGTCTGTTGTAGTGCAACATAATGGCAAAAAATGTAACTTTATTGTAGATTTACACCGAAATTCCTTTCAAATGGTACAAAATCTTTTTTTAAAGGTTTAAAATTTGTGTAGTAAAAACAAAATGCCCACACTCAACAGCATTTTCATTTTATTGATTACTTTTGCAGCTTATCTGCTTTGCCATTTATCTGGGGGCGACTATTTGGAGCAGCTTCAAATTAACAAATGCCTACCCTAATGGAACAATCTACGCCAAGCCATCCCGAATCTTAGCCGTGGTTAGCGTCATTTTTCAAGGAACGTATGTTCTCAGCTTTGCCTATAAAGTCTGTTTAAAGACCGGCGATTTGAAGCAACTTTTAAACTGTCACGACATTTCAAGGTCAACTTATTCTCAAGGGTCCTCACTGGAAAAACATTTGTTTCTTATTTTTCCTTTGCTCCCTTGGTTTTTTACCTCAATATCTACCTTCATTCAATTTCGTACCTTTTTGGCATCAATGCCAGGTTGTTTATCTAAAAAAGGAGCAACCGTGTTCGGATACAGTGAGCACTGCTCCAACTACGATATGCTCCGTTATATTTTTATATTGTTTCTAATTTGCTCTGGAGAGATAATTTACAACCATTTTCAAACTTTTATTCTTATTTTGGCCATTAGTGGTATGCGGAGAGTAAAGGATTGTGCTACCTTGAGTAAAAAATGCGCTCAGTCCCTTCAAATACAAAGCCATACACAAAATGTTTTACCAGATGAACTTCACTGCATTTGCAATCTAATACAGCGAATGGAGCATCTTAAAGCATACTTTGAATCTATGAATAAGGTGGCCAGCATAATGTTTTTGTACTTCCTGTGTCAACTGATCCCGTGGACTGGATTTCGTTTGCTAGACAGTATGCCTAGTCGTCAGCAATCTTCTTCAATGATTACGTCATCGTCGGATACTACTGCAACCCCTGCAAGTAGCAATGATGCCATGTACAACGATGAAATTTTGATAAAGATTTACAACTGGATTGTGTTGGCCTACTACGCAATAATTACCTATTTCGCGGCGGAAACCAAGAAACAAGCAAGTTAAATATCTCTGAAATCTGAGTCAGATTATCTGACACAGCAAACGATTATAAAACTGTGATAAATAAAGTTTCTCAAATTTTTAATAGGCCGAAGAATTTCGGGATAACTTGACCCTCTTAATTGTGAAGCGGAAAATAAAAAACAAATCAGCGGTTTGTGACGCTCCTATTTCTGGAGATAATAATATGCCGTCATCTCTCTATCTTGAACAAAAATGTATCTCATGTACTACCCAATCCTCATTTGCATTTTGCAAATATGTGGACGAAACATTGAAACATGTGTGCTTTCATGGAGGACCCTTTTTCCATTACAGCTACCGATTTGTTGGCACCGTAAAACAAAATATCAAAAATATCAGGCAGTTAGCAGGCGGGGCCCAATATTCTTGTCCCTTGAAAGCACAAGAATATTGGGTCCCACCTGCTAACTGTAAGATGTATGTTATGCCTTAAATTTACTAAAATTTGGAAATATTAAACTGTGTGGCTCATTATTATTAATGTAGATTATTGGAATCATCATCACACTCATCTTATTTGAACTTCAGTTTGGACGAAATGAACATGCTAGGCACATCAGCTCTTAATGTATGTAAGTTTACACGATTAGAATTTTAGAATGTAAACACAAGTAAAGAACAAGGTTATAAAAATGGTAGCATAACAAATTAATTAGGAAATTATGACTTGTTATAAACAATTTTATTACATTTGAAAGTTTTAATCATATATGATTTGATTATGAAAGGCCATTTAAAATTAATGGTTTTAAATAATCGTAGCTCCCATCCTGGCACTCAATATTCCAATAGCTTTCCTCTTTCTCGAAAGCTTCACTTTCTCCCAAAACTTGTTCCTTCCCAACTGCCTTCCCGTCAGTTACTTGGTAAAGATAGAATCGACGAGAGCGCGCTCTATCCCAGGTGAACATTCGAAATACTTCTTGTATCTCTTCGTTACGTTGCGTAGTAACCGGTTCCAGAATCCAGTTAACCATTATGTTCATCTTGGCTCTGGTTCTGTAACAAGTTTCCAGTACACCACCATCGTCTCCATACAAAAATTTATCATCCTTTTTCATCCTCGCTTTTGTGGTAAAATTCATACACAAGAAAGGCCTATTTGTTAAAAATTCTACCGTTTTTATTCCAAAAACAAAATCTGCACTGCTTCTTTTGGTTTTCAGGCTTTTTGGTGATTCCAAAGTTTTTTCCATGTACCACCACCCATCACTGTTTCCTAGACGACCTCCGTCTCCGGGTCCTGCTGTTTTTTCCACAAAAACATTTCTCGTTCCGTTTTTCGACGTATGCAAATAGTCACCCGTCTTTTGATTTTGAATTGTACACCAACCGCCCCAAATTAACTTTCTGATTTTATCCGGAATGCAATCTCGAACAGCATTGTACTTCTCCAGTAGAGTTTGGTATTGTGAAAACTTTCTTCTGTTGATTCGCTCCCATCTCCACAGCATTTCCGCTAGTCTTAAGGTGTCACTATTGTGGTCACTGGCATTTCCTTGTTTTACTTCCTTTAGCAGGGCGGACCACCCCAAAATGGTGGAGGTGGTGTCACAATTCACTTCATTTAAAAATGCTGCAATGTCGTCCAGTTTTGTAG
This sequence comes from Callyntrura guangdongensis, assembly GCA_027744295.1. Lineage (NCBI taxonomy): Eukaryota > Metazoa > Arthropoda > Collembola > Entomobryomorpha > Paronellidae > Callyntrura > Callyntrura guangdongensis. The sequence goes on from JAHZNB010001124.1 coordinate 6,523, forward strand.
GTCTTTTGGATGAATAAGCTCTCTGAATAACAGTAGGTAAATATTCCCTAAAAATTGAAGTTTCCTCACTTATCCGACAAAACTGCAAAATCTCTGCGTAATCTCGTTCATGCATTTTATTTGCCCATTTCTTCACCACCATTTCAGTTATTTCCTTTATAATTCGCGCATCTCCCCTCCGCTGCGGAGCACATCGAGTTTTAAACATTTTAATGACGCTAAGAAAATCCGAGGAAATTTCCTGACCCATAGTCTTGTGAAAATTGTCCTGTTCCATGTTAATTTCATTAACTAGCGTATGGAGCCCATCTCTTGCTATGGCACACGAGAGACTGGTTCTTTCCTCTACTTGAGAAACTAGAAATTGGGCAAGCTGTTCAGTAGGTTTTCTTTCTCCCGTGTCATGTAAAACTTTTCTAACCATTCTTCTAGCCGTTCTAACGGGATCTCTAACGGTTCTCAGTTCCAGCTTGGCATCTTCAAACATTTTATACTTGACAAAAAATTTTACGTTTCGCCACAATTCAGAGTTTGGTGTAAAAAAGGCGTACGCATTTCTTGCGGAAATCAGAGTTTCTGGTGGACCACTGGTTGTTGTCGAAATAAAAGTAAGGAGTAACAACAACCACCACCAAACCATTGGGAGAGAGACAAATTTGTAGTTAACTGTACCCATTTTACACTTTACACATTTCACTAGATCCAAACGGTTAAACTTTTTAAATGACAGTAAACTCTCACAAACCCTCATAGTTTCGTAGTAGCCCTGTCAAGTAGCTGGTAAAAAGGTTTTCTGTCAGTGGTATCCAAAGTCACATCCTCGCACCATACGAGGCAAAAAAGTGTTTGTCTTTGCAAAATGAAAACCAGTTTCTGTGCTTTTCTCAAAGCTGCAAATTTAAAGACGGCAACCGGCACTACTTGTTAATTACGACTGTGGGAACATGCTAAATTTTATTACAGTCTTTCGTTTTGAATATTAGATTGACGGCAGGATCGCATATTATTATGAATCGGTATCTTATGTCCTGTAAAAAGAATAGCTGATGTTCGCCTTTTCCGGAGAATGTGTATCAGATTATGTAACAAACAGTTAATAATAATAACGTGTTCGTTTTTTCCCTCCGGTATCGTCATAATTATGAATCTTTTCTGTATTGAGTATGTATAAAATGTCCACCATTACCATAATACTTTTCTCTTTTTATAAATGCGTCCCATGAGGGATTTTACGACCAGCAGTTTATCGTACTATTGGCTACACCTGCTAAGGTGTAAGTAAATACAGATGAGGTGAGGTAAGAAGCAAGCACATAGTCAGACTTGATCTACTCTTTCTTGGAAATTGCAAGTCGCGTTTCTTTATGTGTTTTAGTTTTACCTACGTTTTCGTGCTTAAAAAGTTGATTGTAAGCAGGGATTTTTGATGACTAGTGATTGGATAGTACTTAGTACTGAGATAATTTTTTTAAATAGAAGAATGACTGTATTTAAATACACCGTACAGTAGTAGTGCAATGCACTTTGCTGAAGACTGAAGACATAGTAGGCATCTACATCTGGGGTTGTAGTAGTAAGTATTTTAATATTATGTAATACAGGTAAGTAATGGTGGGTGGTACATGGGTGTATATTATATCTTGCGTGACACATGCTATTTTCATTTCAGTGACTTTTGATCGATAATAGGTCGCTGGACGCTAAAGCTTGTCGTGGTGAGGAAAATGACTATAGGTACATATTGATGTTTGAAATACAATTAGAAAGCTTACAGCATTTTGATTTTCTTGTGAATATAGGTACTTGTTAGGCTCTGCAGCTGCACGGATATATTGTTACAGTGTGTACAGGAAGAAGGTTCATATTATTGACACCGGCACGATACGGCGTCCGACACAATTTTCCGTTTTACATAATAACTAGTATACTAAGCAACGACCTATAAAAATATTTTTATTTTATTGTAAAAACAACGTACCTGTGGAAAATTGGACTGACTAATTATTTTAATCATTATTGAGTTCAACATACACTTTTGGGGTGGCACGTAATTTTGCAGTAGTACATAATGAAACTAGTTTTGTTTTGAAAAATAAATAGAAGCCATGAAAATGAGTGTGAGAGTACATATTATTGAAGTCCAGTGCATACATAATACTCATGTTAAAGTAGTGGTGTAATCCAGTTTCAGCATGCAGAAAAGTCTTTCAGATTTGTTGATTTTAAAGACTCTCGCGCAACGGTTCGATGGGACAGATTCGATCGCCGGTACTATCGCAGCGGAAAATGAGCTCCTGATTACAGGTGTTTGGGTATTGTTCATAGTTGACCTGATCATGTATTACAGGCAATACCAAGTTTATCTGTCCCACGCAACAAAAAACAGTTTGCCAGTACCCCTGACATATTTCTGGAGTCCGCAAGTTTTCCAACGATCCAAGCAATACTGTATGAGTTCGGAGACATTCGGAATTGTCGTGAAAATTGGGAAAACACTTGTTATAACGGTAAAAAAATATTGACACAAGCCGAACAGAAAAATGCACATAGTTAATCTGTTTGTATAATTAGCATGTTTAATGCAGGGACTACTTTACTCGGGTGGATTACAGTATGTCTGGCGTCTAACTGACAAGATTGTATTGTATTTTGACCAATTGTGGCCCAACTTATGGACCGAGGACACTGGGCGTAAAGTTATCTCTCTTTGTGTCCTCATGTTTTCTTATTACTTTATTTCAATCCCAATCTCAATCTACACACATTTCGTGCTGGAGCAGTCCTACGGATTTAACAATCAATCTGCCAGCTTTTTTATTAAAGATACCATGAAACGTGTAGTCCTTTTGCTTATCGTTGGAATTGTCGACCTTAAAACTGATAAAGGTTCGCTACTACTACTTTTTGGCCAAGTACAATTTATAGACCTTGCAGTACACAACCATGATGTCAAAGAGCAGAATCTAGGAATATCTTGGACGATATCTTTAATTGTCCTCTACTTACAAATTGAGATAGTCAACTTTGTAATTTTACGACTGATAGTCCCCCTTTTCGTCACAAGAACGCCCTTTCACGTTCACTCTTCTTCCCTGGGAAAACGAGTAGAAACTTTGGCCGCTAGTGTGTCCTACCCGGTGTCAAACATTTTCGTAATAGACAGATCCAAGTGGACCTCTCACACAAATGCTTTCTTTTGTGGCTTCTTGTTCAATCACGCCATCATGATTTATGACACCATGCTACCCAAAAAACTTGAACCAGCTCAACAAAAGGAAGATCCCTTGAAAATGACGGTAATGTCAGAAGACGAAATTACGGCTGTGTTTGCACATGAACTCGGCCACTGGAAACGAGGACATACCTTGAAATTATTTTTTATATCTGCGGTTAAAGGCATGCTGACATCCCATGTTATAGAACATTTCCTGACGCATGGGGACATTCGAGCTGTGATAGCCCTGCTACCGTTAATTGCTGTGTTGATAGAAAGTGGCAACCTCTTGGAAAATTACATCAGTAAAACGTTTGAATTTGAAGCGGATCATTTTGCTGTTGAGCTGGGATTTGGGGCCCAATTGCAAACTTCTCTAATTAAAACGTACCAACAAAATCTACATTTCCCAATATGGGACCCCTGGTATGGAAGTTGGTTTATGACTCATCCAACCCTTATGGAAAGACTTGAAGCGATACATCGCCAAATGACAACGGGAAAAGAGAGCACAATCAGAAGCTAGAATAGAAGAATAGAATGGAGACCGACCGGTTACCAAGTAGCACGGGGCATACTGATTTTAAAGATAACAATAAATGAGGCATTTTCAACAAAAAATAAAAATGAGAATCCGTATACTAAATAGAAGAATAGAATGGGGACCGACCGGTTACCAAGTAGCACGGGGCATACTGATTTTAAAGATAACAATAAATGAGGCATTTTCAACAAAAAATAAAAATGAGAATCCGTATACTTATCTGTTGATAGTACTTTCCCATGAAATTATTCTAGACTAGATAATTTAGTACACTACATTTATTATCTAGTAATCCCCGAAAAAATGGGGTATGGCAGCTGAGTGTTTAGCAGACGGGCGGTGTTGGGGGGCGATTGTGTTCTAATTCGTATTGCCATCATCATTATAATGCTTGTTCCTGGGCTGGGACTGTTTCACCAATATCAAGATTCCACCTACACATTTCCTTCAGAGGGTTGGCTACTGGTGAGATGAGCTTTGGATTCGAGCCTGTTTTGATTTGTACATGTACTTTCGACAGGTAAGGAGCGTTGCAACTGTATAACTGCAAGTCCTCTTTCATTAAAAACCTCTATAGAATCATGTCATTTTCATTCGTTTCTATCCTCTGATACACAACAGTACAAAATTTTTATAGAAACCAAAGAGTACATACCGCCAAAATTTCAAGGTCACTTAAGCATGGAGCTGTACGAAAAATCCCGAGAGTACAACATGCAAAACGAAACGGTCATAATCGCGGACAAGATATGGACAATATTTGTATTAACGGTAGCCGCTTTACTGTTTACTTTTATCATTGTTTTCATAATTGAGTGACAGGGCATGTACAACAGTTCTGGATTTTACCGCACGTGGCACTTGACTACGTATATGCTTCCGTATGTTGAATTTTTGCCCAATTCTTGGAACACGGAGGTTCGTCGTCTGGTCTGTTACGCCTTTCTCTTTCTTATTATTATTTTTGTGGTACAAATGCCCTTCAAGATCTTCAGAACGTTTGTGCTTGAGCAGTCGTTTGGCTTTAATCCACAATCGCCGGGCTTCTTTATCAAGGATCATTTGAAGCGCCTTTTGGTCAGTATTCTTGTCGTTTGTTCGACATTGGGCGTCCTTGCAAGCAGTGAGAAGGAGCGCGATCTAGCGCAGACGCACTGGATTTTAACTATCCTCATTCTCCTCCTGACTATCGAGTTGGTCGTTTTTTTCATTGATCAGGTTATCCTCCGCATTTTCGTCAAGTACTCCCCTATACCGCCAGGTTCTTTTCGAGACCGGGTAGAAGCCTTGGCGGACCAAGTGTCGTTTCCTCCATCGAAAATTGTGATTGTGGATGCATCTAGACGAACGTTTCACTCCAGGGCTGGTTTCTTTGGATTTTTGTTGAACAAACGCATAATTCTATACGACACTCTGTTTTACAACTCCCCTGCTAACGGAGAGCCCATGACAGAGGATGAACTCTGTGCTTACCTTGCCCATGAACTGGGCCACTGGAAGTTAAGCCACACCGTGAAGAAAGCCCTTGTCGAGAAATTTTACGGAGCTCTCTTTTTCTGGTTTTTTTCTTCACTCTTGTCGGGTTTCTTTAGTAAGGGAGAATTTCTCGTTCTCTTTGAACTGCTTCCCGCCATTGCGGCCTTAATTGGAGACGGAGGATTTATCAGAAATAGAATCAGCAAGCGGTTCGAGTACGAAGCTGATAAATTTGCCACGGAAGATATAGGGGTTGGGCGGGAGTTACATGCAGCCCTAATTAAATTATACAAACAAAATCTAGACTTTCCAAAGTGGGACAGCTGGTACTCTGCTTGGCTACAAACTCATCCGTCCCTCATCAAGAGACTTAACACCATTGAACAACTGCTTCTTGAGAAAACGGAGAAAAATGCGTAGAATCAGTAACAGTAAAGTACAAGTAGTAAAAAAGTTACATAATAATTAATAGAAGAGTTATCTACGTAGATATTGTTTTTATATAATTAGGTACATACTTATTATACATGAATTGTTCATGTTCATCAGTTCAAATAAAATTAAAATAAATACAGACGTTAGTATTATAAATTTACACTTGTATTTATCGACATATTTTTTACTACTAAAATATCATCCTGTCGACATACCTCCATTTAAAGTGGTTGGACTGTAATGACTGTTCTTAACATTTGTAAAAGGCAACGTTGAAATTAATAATTACAGTTGACAGTAGTTTCTTTCTGACTGTCTATGAATTTCTCACACAAACGTGCTTAACAAAAGGGTAACAGTTCCGTCCAGACAAGTTTTAAAGTAAACGGTAACAAATGACCTTCTTACGCTAATCTGGTAAATTTTTAGCCTAAACTTGTACAATGAGTCCAACACGCGTCTGTTCCTTGTATACTTTATCCTTTGTCTACACTCTCCAATTAAGTTTTCAGGCAGCAGGGCCAAGTCCGCAATCATGCCCAAGTTTAGGTATGTCGTTAAATTACACAGACACGCACACAGTGGCATGTACAGAGTGTAAAGAAAACCAGTTGAAGAGACAGTGGGAGTTCCCATCATGTTGTATTTTGTGGAAGCGTAATTAACTGCTATTGTTAGCGTTCCAAAAGTCAATAGCCAAACGGTGGACTGGCGCTGTATCAGATTGTTGATTTCTCCGACAAAGATCTGCAGCTGGAGGTACCGTCTAATGATGATGCGAATAAGGTAGAGTTGCATATGGAGGGGTTCTTGGGTAAGTAGCATACTTTGATGACATCGTATCACCATTCCATGGCCTTTTGCGATACTAATAAGATATTCCAACATGTCAATGACAAAGCGAATCATGGAACCGAAGGCGAGTATGGCGATGAGGGTGTAACCCCAAAACTGAACGCAACCAATAAAAGTCATTGCGATTCGGGTAGGGAATAGAATCCAGTGATCCTTTCCTAGCTGACCTATAACTGGTATTAGTAGAGCTTCAAACAAGGGAACATGCTTCATGAAGAGATACACAGGGTCGAGATCATACTGAAGCAGGAAAGTGTTGGATGCAAGGAAAGAAACCAAAACGGTGACGGGGCCAAGACGAAAAAGAACTCGAAGGAGAAAACTGGTAGCAACTTGATGGACAGTGCCTCGAAACGACTTGACTGATAGGTGAATGGCTGATGGTATTCGCCTGGTAGCAACTGAAAAGATGGGCAATAATTATTTTAATTGTCTTCCCGTCGTTCGATTGCTTTTTACTTTAAAAAATTAAAATAAACGGTAAATACACTTACCTTTCATCTTATGCTCTAAAATGAGATTGTACTCTCGGTTCAACAAAATCACGCAACTTGCACCTTTCACCATAATAAGCTGTGTTACGGACAAGATCACTACAGAAATGCAGAAATAGAGAAAAAAGAATATCAGCTCCACAGTTGTCGGGTAGTGAGTTGATGTCCGGGGCACAAAGAGAATCAATCGAATGGCAATAATGAGAATAACGAAAACGAACAAATAGGTTCCAGCCACACAAACCACGAAAAACCAGTGAGTCCAGCGGAAGGGCTGAATGTAAATATGTTTAGTTTTTGGTCGAATTTTTAGTGGAATAGGAGGAAGATAACTTTGGAAAAAGAGCAGCAGCAGATGGAATTTATAGAGAAGATCTTCGCACAACATGTTGCCTTTTTCACTTTTTTCAATGTCGTTCACAAGGTTTTGAAATTTCTAGGCAAGTTATCAAGGTTAGGAATTTTTTTATGGATGCGACTTTTGTGCAAAGCGACGAATTATTAAATGCATCCCAATTATTGCATTAAAGATTTTGGAATGATGTTTAACAGTATTTTGTAAATGTATAATATTGTACTCTCATTGTGTTATTGTCTGAAAAACAGTTATCATGTACTGATACACTTTAGCACGAAAAGTATATTAAGACAATACCAATACCAATTGTTGCAAAGTCTTAAACTGGCGCTAGTGACAATTATAAGATACTTGTCATTCGAAATCGATAAGAAAAATGACGTTTCGAAATTGGATAGTGGAACAAAGTTATTGATTTCCCAACAATTGTGAATTAATCTATTTGACTTTATAATCTTTATAATTACTTTTTTTAAATGAAAATGGAAATTGTTTAATTAGAACTGCGTGGAAACTCCTTTGGTATGGTTTTCTGTGAAATCCATATCTAGCTGCCAAGAAATTGCCAAATGCACAAAATAATTGGATATACAATTGGATTTAAGTTTGTAAAGTTGACAAAAACTAGACTAGTTTGAATTTGAAAACTGAATGCTGACCACATCAAGAACACGTGATTGTAATCGGGTGAGTGATATACTTATTAAGCAGGACATTACTCACAACACAATCAAATTGTTTTTTAACAGGAGAAGTTTTAATGTAAGAAGGGAGGAATTAATTATGTATAGCATTTAAACTGAATATTGAACACACAAAAGCCATCTACAAAAATATATCCTTGAATCCGTATTTTACTCGTAAAAGTCCTAGATAGTTGTTGTTGATATCCTCGACAGGTTTATGTTTCAGTTTCAATTTCAGCAACTCGTTGAATATTTATGCATACCTATATATTTCATACAAAAATAATAAATTGAATAAACTCACAGATTGTTGCTGAATGTTGTTAAAAAAGAACAAAAGTGGTAATTGTAGGATTATGTGTCCTGTGTGGTATTGAAAACCAAAACCACCATTTTACCATTTAAAATAACATTAGACTTAATCATCCTTATTAGTCTGCTATATATCTGATCTACGATGTTATCTTGTTTGAGAGGGGAAAGGGCAAGGTACTGCTACTGCTATCTAAAATTAGTGAAATAGGGACAAGAGTTCTGGTTAGCATAGCAGAGATAAGCCGCAGTCATTGTTGCTCCCGAGGACGTCTCCTACAGAAGCACCTGTTCGAAAACAATAAATAATAATTTAGTAATTTATTAGTAATTGTTCAAGTAAACTGCAGAGAGAGGTGATGGATGACGAAAAAATGTTCACGTAATATTATGTATAGCTTTTTCATGAATATCAATTTTTATTTTAGCAGTACTCTTACATAGTATGTAC
>JAHZNB010001125.1:0-24357 GCA_027744295.1 Callyntrura guangdongensis
AATTATTATAGGTTTGTTGACGATGAACTCTAGACCAGCGTAGGCAGTGGCAATGCAGCGTAGCTGCTACTGACTTACTGCGCCCATTCAAAAAGGATGGTGGTGGTGCAATCCGTGTATTTGAATAAGTAAAAGTTATGCAGAAATGAGATGATGGCACATTAACCAACAATCAACCGTGTGCATTATTATTATGTATAACAATGAAAAAATGCAACTTTTTTTGTGCTACGGTCGGGTAAAGGACAAAACATAATGAAGACTATACCTACCTATATGGATGTAAATTGATACCTGCATGTTTCTGTTTTCCCATCATCATAACAATGCAGGGCAACAGTGGCAACAATTAACATGGTTGTGCATGGTGCATGCGTAATAATGACATGCACAGTTACAATTTGCGCACTGTGTACCTATCCCCATGCAAAAAAGCGAAAGGCAAGTAAAAAAATTGACTGCCAACTACATGAGCGCAATTTGATCATTTCCTTGCTGTACACTCATTGTTGCCAATTGTAAAAGGATCTGAATTAGTTTTTATTACAAAATTGTCAATGACAAAACAATTTCTGGCTGCAACGTCCACAATCCACTAAAATCACACTAAAACAAACTGCATTCATGTCGCAGATTAGCTCTACTTGTTGGAGGAGATAAGCCTCTCTGAGACTGAAATTGTACCAAAATCAACATTACTATCCATTCGTAGCATCAGGTGGTAATAATCTTACTGGACTTATCATGACTCATGACGGAACCTCCCAATTATAGTTAATTTACGTAGGGACAGACCTTGTAACAGAAAATGAAACGTCAGCATACAAGAGCGATCAAAATCGCTAAAAAATGGACGGCGCCATTTACCTTCTTTCCCATACTAGTAAGGTGCCAAATGGTCAATTTAAATTTATAAATAAAATTACACTCGCTACAGGCGTTTATGTACATTTGCATAAAAGCGCCTAATACACAAATAATCACAAATAAGATGTCTCATGTTGCCAGTTCCTGTTTTTACCGTAATCGCAGATTACTATTTCACTTCCCCTTTGTTTTAACGTAGTTCTTTGTTGCATGCGCTAGTCTGCTTATATTATTATCGATCAATTATCTTTATTAGAGAGGTATGTATATAATATTTATATTATATTTATCTATGTACACAGTACATACAAACGACTGCTTCACAACACTCCTCCCCCAACTCCTCATCGAGCATCACCTCTATCCTAGTGCAGCCTCTAGAATTGACCAAAATCGTTTTTTTTTGTCATGCAATCCCTAAAATATAAACTATATACCCAAATTTGTATATTGTACGTACTTCATACCTGACCAGCATCTCCTTTTACAAGACTAAAAGTAATGACGACGACGATAATTTCCAACATTATTATATTTTCCACACATCCCATTTTTCTTGGCAGACCTCTTTATAAATATTCATAAACAAAATCTTGACTATAACACGTAATAATAAACGCATTATCTCCCCATGTGTATCTATATTTTCCTCAATTCCTGGAAAAAACAGTGCACACAAAAGGCTACACGAAATACAAAAAAATTTTGAAGACCAAAATAATTACAGGGGGTATACTTTACCAAAACCACAACTGATCTTGTGTACAAAAGCAGTTTAGCTTTTATTAAACAGATTATAATTTTCTTTATTGCTTACGATACCTTTTGGGATGCTATCCTCATCATCATCCTCTTATATTCTTTGTCAGTATTAAGTATTAACGTCAACAAGCCCTTTTTGCATGGTCTTCATTTTAAATCATGTGTGTGATGTAGGTAATCATCATAATTATCCCAACTAAAATAGAAATTCTACACACAAGTGTATTTAAATGTCAAGGCAGAGCCAGCGTGGATAAAAGGTGATTTTCTTATGAACATCTTGTACTGAAGTAAAATAATGGACATAAACGAAGCAAGATGCACTGAAATTAGGTAGCCTTGAAGAACGCTAGGAGAAGAGGATCCCCCAATATACTCTCACGTGTGACGTGTAAACGAAGCCATCGGCATTACACCAATATAGAAATTCGAATACCTATAATTCCACTTACGATCATTTTATTATACAAACTTAATCATCACCATCAGGCAACACAAACAACCGTCTTCACAGACGCACGAGATTTGCCGTCACCTTGCATCTACCTCCCTTGTTGCTGTTTGCTGTTATGGGAAGAAATTATATAGGTAAATGTAAATGGGAAGATGATACAGAGTGAACACGGCAAATTTTTGTGGTCAAAATCATTAATAATTTTTTTCCGGCTTTTATTTCTCCTTTTCGTTTGGTTACCTATACATACATGCTTACATGCATACCTTTGTAGACTATACACACATTGTACTCAAATAACATGATGATAATAATAATAATAGCGTGATTATATTATTTATTAGACTATATATTCATATAAACAACGTGTACTCAACGTTACAAAAGAAACCACAGATAATCGTGTGGAAAAGAAGATGCGCCACAAAGACAACGTATTCAAGATGAGAAAGAAGAGAAGATGATGAACGAGACTAGAAAAAAATTGTGTATTGAATTCCATTTTATTACCAAGTTATAATAAGTAAAGTATATAAAGAGAAGTGGCAACAAGGAGCATCACATCATATTGTACTTTGATTTTTATTGTAAAAAAATATCAGTCTTCTTTTTCGTCTTCCCTCATAAAATCGTGAGCTAGGCAGATTCATAATAAGATCTGATGATGTGGACGCGCCGAGGAGGATGGGAACAAACAGGAATTTTTGTGTGAAATAATACGACCATAGTTGGTGGCAATAAGAAAGAATCTGAAAACTATCAAGTGTGTCCATGTCTTTTGATCTTCACACAAAGTATAAAAAGTATTTTTGATTGTTAATCAACTAAAAAAATGATGGTGATCATCTTTCGAAAAAAAACGCTGGTATGTATTTTTATGCAAATTTCCAGAACAAGAAGATGAGCAGTAATGATGATGATGCTGTTGCCCAAAAACCACCAAAATCAAGGCGAAATCTACAAAAATTCCGTGTTTACTGCTGTCCGCTGCGTAGATAATATATACCTATGATTAGTAGAAAACTGGTAATCGTTTTTTCTTAGGAAAAGCTTGTGTATGTGTGTGCTGTCGCTGTCCATCTTGTGATCGTAATCTTTGCCGAAGATCATCATCATCACATGATCATCTTCAGCGTGATCACATAATGGGTTTAATGTACAAAAAACAATGAAGCATTTTTATGATACTTGTGCCTGTCTTACTTTTTATTTACATGAAACCAGGGGAAAACAAAGTAAAATCTTTGAGGGAGTCATCATCATCGTCCTATTCATCTCTATTCTCTATCACCGTGTCTCTCTCTCGAAATTATTGCATGGAGAATAAAAATGCATGTCAAAGTAATCACACTGTTATCCGCGTACAACATGATTTTTTCTGTGGTTGCTATTAAGCCGCATGAATATCCGTCTTGTATCTTCTTCATCTTGTCCCGTAGTCGCCGTTGTTGTCGTCCAGCTATTCTCTACTAGACCGCATCACGTAACGTATCATGTATCACATCTCTCTCTCTCACTCACTATCGATCATGTACACCTTGGGAAAAAAGATTTTCACATGAGATTACCCGCGCGGTATTTTTTTGGCTGTTGTGGTCTTTTCTGGAGTCATGTCTAAATTTTAAATCCAGCTATGGTGCGTTTCATGATAACCAAAACGTTACATCATCACTGATTGTGTGCATCTATTGTGGGCTATTTAATATTATCTTTTCAAGAGGAATTTTATTGAAAAGAAAAATTCAAACCAGCCAGAGGAAATCTTTTCAAGGATTTTTTAGCAGCATGCGTGCAATATAGAAAGTCATAGTATTACAAGCTTGATTTGGATGGTCACAGTCAACGATAAGACACGACATTGCCTGTTCATCGTAGTACTTCCTGCAATCTACACATACACACACATCCACCTAAGTAGTCTCAATATTATGAGAATGAAACATAAAAATGATAAAAGGAGAAAGATGAATATGCATGTCGGATTATATGACCACGTTGTTTCATAAAAGAAAAAAAGACAGGTTTTTCCCATTTTCGGCCAACAAAGTAAGCAGGAGGGATTATTATACCGTTCGCTCTGTTTAAAAAACAAATAGTTATACAGGCAGCGTCAATTGTATCCTCAAGAACCAGAACTTGATAATTTAAATGATAATGAGTATATGGAGTCATTAATTTGAAAGAAGGATATATCACTTGCGACTCATCATCACTCATTATAAATGCATTGTGTGGAGATACCCATAAACCCACTGCCCACAAATCACCATTTGATTACCCCTGCTGACATTAATATAGGATATTGCTTGTTTCTTCTTCTTGTTGTGGCTGCTCCCAAACAATCCAACCAACAAGACAGACACAGAGAGAGATACAGTATGTGTGTGTCTGCGTCTTCCATCATTTCAAGGTTTTCTGGGAGTCGGTCAGCTACTCTGAAAATTCCTCCCAGATATTTAATTCACCACGACTTTGATACTCCACGACGATTAATTCTTTTCTCTCGTCTTCTCTAGTACGATAATCATTAGTGGGGTTCCTCTTGCTTATATAATTAGTCAGGAATAAAGTTTTTCAAGCGAGAGAGAGAGAGAGAGAAAAAAAACTGACGGATATTTATTGACAACAATTAAGTGCACAACTTGTAACCAGTATCGACATTACAACAAACTACAAGCCGCCAGAAAAAAACGCGTAGGTATATTATGAACTGAGACTCTGAAAGAGATTGATTACATGACGAAACGAACGCAATAACGTCAAGCAAGTCTCAGCCTCATCAACTCTAAAGATTTGCTTTTGTTGATTTTTTAAGCCTATTAATCAACCAAGCTATTCAATGTTATAAACTCAAACAAGTTATGTGCATGTATGTGTACATTTTTTTTTTGTGGTAGAGTGACAATTGATTTTATTGCTGCATAATACTTTGGCATAGGTATATGATTATCGTTATACCTATATGACAGTATATCGTCGTGTCAAAGAGAGATGCTTTTATTGGCGGTTCAAGTACACCTTTTTCAATAATAAAAAAATTAGGTAACTCCACATAAAAGAAATACAACTGAGCTCACATTCCAATTCCAGAAGAAAATCCTCTAATCAATTTTTTGCATTTTATCATCATTTTTAAGTGCGCACCTTGCTCACGACGAATGACACTTTGTACCTATTCCTTGGGTTGATTATATAAGTAAACTATTTTATTTCGTCCATTTTATTTGTCATATTATGACTACGAGCCAAACCTCGTAAAATGGGCAAAAACAGACAAAATAAGACAATTCCGGTTTTTATTCTCCTTTCAACTGGCAAACCAGTAAAGTGTGTACACAAAAAAACACCACGTCAGGGCCAATTTGACATTGATATCGGAGTGCCGCACCGCCGAGCGCAGCAGAAAAAGAAGGAGGAATCGTTTATCATCCATTGTAGCTTTTTAAATGCCTCTTGTGCAGTGGGTACCTTGCTTGTGAGATTATTGTGATCTCTTAGGCAAAAAAGAAACTTGAAAAGTTGCACAAGATACACATACTCATGAAAACCGTGAAGACCTTCAAGTTTTTAAGGGGGAATGCAATAAATGACTATTTTGTACAACACAACGGCTTCTCTGTAAACATGCGCATTATGCACGGACACATGGCTCTCCTGAAAAGATGACATGACTCTGATGATTTCATACAATAACAGCTAATGGGCGTTTACACTCTCACACATAAAATATCTATATTTGAGAAAATCAAGCTCCATTTCTACTCTGTCAATAGGCCATGCCTAAAGAAAACTTGTCTAAAAATTCCTTCTCTGTATCTCTCTCACACAATATCTCCCTTGCTTTCGGCCTCCTAGAGAAGTAGGCAAGTATGCCATGTGACATGTGTGCTATCATTGACCATTGATTTCTCACACACTCACAAGAACAATAGTAATCTCTTCAACAACCAACACACCTAATCTAAATATAAAACCCCTTTTGTATAATTCCACCCTATAGTCATTCATGGTGCTCACTTCAATTACTGAAAGAATTACCTACAGAATACGTAAAAAAACTGGCTCTATGCACCATTTACTTGAAAATAGTAACACAAAACACACCTGACTTTGACTAATAACTGTACTTGCCCATTATCAATGCCTAATTTTCTGTAGGGTTTACACAGACGCACGACCCGCAGAGAGAGACGTCTGTTATTACGCAAATTTCATTACATTTCTTGTCATTTGTCATTTACTTTTTTGAGCGAGAATATATTGAGAACATTCCAACAAGAAAAGAATTGCCCAGAAAAAATTACTATTCCATGGTTCACCTGCCACGAATATCAAACACCAGAAATTCTACCAAAAATGTGCCTCTCATCCGATTACATCTACACATTATAAATATCCCCTCATTAGGTACAAAATACATCATGACATGAATCATGACGCTGGGGCTGGGCCTTCACGGACAAAAAATATACGACAAAAATTGAATTTAATATTATTGCAGTTCTCGCCAACAGCAAAAATATGTTTTGTGTAAAACGACAACAATGTTCAGGTGTCACGTTTCCTCCTTTTGTTGAAGGGATAACACTGATAAAGGTCATTATGATAATGTTTTTTCAGCATTGTTCTGTGTTGTACTTCTCACATACCAACATTTACTGTTAAGCGCATTACTGTACGAGAACAGGTCATAAAAATATGAAAAATGGGAAAAAATTTGAGTGCATAAATATAAAATTAGCCGTGTTGTCCTGCAGCCCAAAAAAGTGGCATACAGCGGCAACTTGATCGTCGTGCTTTCGTACGCACAAACAGTCGTGGGCAAACAAAATTGACAAAATTCCTAGTTTTGTAACGGCGGCACCACGAGCCTACCTACTTCCATGATGGAAGCAAACGGCCTTTGACGATGATAAATGACTCTGATGATTTGATAGTCTTTTGAATTGTCCGTTTAATTACTAATGATTTTACATAAATTACTTGTTGATAATGATGAGCAGCACAAGGATGTTATAATATATTTTTGCCCCCAGCGTAAAACTAGCGGAATGACGGTTTCATGACGTGATTTGTAACTTGAACAAAAAAAGTATCACGTTATCGTTAGTACAAGACAAATCAGTAGAAAAAGAATACTATATTTCGTGCAATACCTGCTGTCAACTCTTCCCTCTTCTTCTTAAAGAAAAAGATTCCTCGAGGCACCTCTGTTAAAAAACTAAACTGCTTGAGAGTTAGTTATCCCTGTTGTGTCAATCTATTCTTAATAGCTGCTGTTGCTGCTGGCATATAGTCTTCAATAAAAATGAAATTAGCCAA
The DNA here is from genome assembly GCA_027744295.1 of Callyntrura guangdongensis. NCBI lineage: Eukaryota > Metazoa > Arthropoda > Collembola > Entomobryomorpha > Paronellidae > Callyntrura > Callyntrura guangdongensis. The sequence continues at coordinate 7,406 of JAHZNB010001125.1, forward strand.
ATAATTGTCAGGAACCTAGTACTAATTACAAAAAAACTAGAGTCTCTGGTAGACATACAAAGAAACATGACTCCTGAATTGAAGCCGCGTGATATTTTTTGGTTTTTGGTACAAGACAAAAAGGATTTTTGGACGCAAGCCATGATCATCAGGGAAATCGAATTTTACATGCTGGCAAAAAATAGTGTTTTTGGACACTTCGTTTTTTCCTCGTATTTATCTTTCTTAGCAATGTTGTCTTTTGTTTTTAAGTGTTGCTGCAAATAAACACGAGATTCTGTGTAGCGTAACACTTCTTTTTACTTTCTTACGTTGTTGAGTAAAAGTTTAGTTTTAATTGAATTCTATGACGCCAAATTTAACACAGTAAATAAATATCAAATACAAACTATAGTTATTTTCCGTGCATATTCGGTACATTTCGTATTTGCTAAATGTTATTTGGTGCAAAATATTAAATTTTAGTCGACAATTGTCGAATACAAACAGTGCCTCACCGTGTACATAATACACGAGCAATTAACAATCTTTTCCTTTTCCATTAAATGTTCCTTCCTGTTTTCACGACCTTTTCCTCTTTTTATGACGCTACCAATCAAGCTTTCGTAATATAAAAAGATTTTCTTATTCAAAAGAACACATTGTTTACAAACACAAATAGTACTTCAATTTTACAAACAACTGTGACCACATGTAGTTTACAAAAAGTAATTGTGTGTGCATTTTATGATTTAAATATTTTTTCTCGATTATACTGTATATTTTACAGAAAAACGTAATTCAAAGTCCTCTCTGTAAAGTGCGTTGGGGTTGGTTGGGGTTATCATTGGTCATTACCGAGCGTGACGACGCGACGCGCTGGCGGAATGAATGGGATAAGATTCGAATGATGGGAATATTTGACGTTGTGTAATGAGATGAGAAGGGAAGAAGGTGTGAAAAGGAAGGGGGAAAACCAAAAAAATCTTTGGGACGACCGACAACGTGTTTATAACTTATTTGTTTTTTCATCGCGAGGAAGAAACCAGAAACAAATAGTTTTTTAGTCAAAAGAAAATGTGTTTTTCAAAAAAGACGGAAGCTGTGTGTTAGTTGTGTAGAGTAGAAGAAATGAACAACAGGTAATATATAAGATGCACGAAAATAAAGACTTTGCGAAATTGCTTTCTGAAGACACATCAACTATGTATATGAAAAGATATATGTAACTGGTGTCAACAAATTACTTTAATAAATTGCCGGCGAAAAATGTGCCAGTGTTAGTGCTTTGATAATTTTTCTATTCGCTGCTATACTAGTAAAACCAAAAAAGACAAATTTGCAACCGTTAATAAAAAAGCACAGAAATATCCCACACGCACAGTTGACGTAGCCATTGACAGAAATAAATGTTTAAAGTAATAAAATAACTTGTTCGCTTTTCGTGTGTCCAGATTCTTCTAGTTGCGACTCCTCTAACCTGTCCACCTGATTAGGATAATGAAGCATGCGGTGAGAAGGATGATGATGATGATGAAAACCCCAAAAATTAATGAAATGTAATAGTTTATTACTAATATTATTATTCCACTAAATAATTCTAAATGCACTTACGCACATACAGTAGTTTTCTGAATAAAGTTTTCATAAATACAGCAGCAACAGCAATATTCAAAAAGTTAGCCATTTCGCATCTTGTCAGCGTCTTCATTATTCAGCCAGAATGGCCATTAAGTATTCATATTCATTTCTCACTTGGATAGCCTTTTCTCTTTCTTCTTTAAAATTACCAAAGATTACAAAGAATCCACCCACACCCACGGTGAAGATGACAGCAACGAATACGACGACATGGCGTCGCTAACTTTTGACTGACTGATGACACCAACAAATAAGCAAATGACATTTTTCTACGTGACTACGATAATAGTTAGTCATCATCTCAGACAATTACTAACTACTACAGTACAACTTTTGGTGTTGGCAGCTTTTACGGCAACATTTAGATTACATTATTATTATTGTCGTAATTACATAAAAAAAATTACCCTGATGCCAGTAGAACAAAACGTGAGTTTTATTAATTTAATGGTATTTCCAATTTATTTTAGCTTTAACGCAAGTAATCAAGTTTATGTGGAGATGTGTAGATATAAATATGGCGTGTCTGTCTGGCATTTACAAATTCTTTGTGAGCGAGCAATGCATCAGCAGTAAATAAAATCTATTGCAACTATAACTATTGTGGTGGTAGTAATAATAACAATAATAGTTTAGTATTTTTTCCTTCTTTCAATTATTTGCAAATAAGGTATTGCATTAAATTAACCAACAATTATTAGTTTTCTTCCACTTTTGAAGTATAGGAGTAAATGTAAAACAATATTCCTAATTTACGAAAGTAATAAAGAGAACAACAAAGGAAAGAAAGGTGTGTCGACGTCAACAACAACGACGACGAGGGACCAAACCAACAAAAACACTTGAACCTTTTTTCCTGCGCAAGAGAGAGAGAGAGAGAAGTGAAACAATTGTATTTGTTTATTTTGTGTGCGTTAAAGTGCAAGGCAACAGCCGACAACAATCAAGTTTACCCAGAAATTACCCAACACACTGTCAGTCAAGACAAACAGTCAATGAAAGATAACATTTTTTAAAAATTAAGCATTTTTTGCAAAATTTATATGAACTTTACGTTTATATAACAACTATCAGAATCGGTCGTCGTGTTATATAGATTTTATGTTACACACATATATTTCAAACAATGGGACTCATAAAAAACAAGACAATAATTTATACGGTAAACTTATTAATTCGATCGTCATAATCTATTCTAATGCAAAACGTAGAGCATAAAAAAGTTGAAAAATTTCATTTTTCAATATTTTTTACATCACAGTTTATTGTGTAGTTAAAGTTACCTTCACGAACAATCGTAAGGGTCGTCGTAGGCTTGATTTGTACTGTCGAAGGGTCAACACCTACCTAACTATCTTCTATTACCACAATAAAGTACGATTCATGTTTCTCCTGTCATTATTACTGCATTGTTGGCGAGGTAGTCGCATATCCGATCTTTGTGATTGCCAACATTAGTTTTGTTTTTCGACTCCACTCCTCACCACGACCGCGAGAAGTGCGTGTGAAAATATCGATGAGCAACACTTTTTCTAAAAAAAAGTGCTATAGGCAAATGTGACTAGCACTACCAGATATATAGACAAGACAATTAATATTTTTCGTACAAACTATTAAACTATACAACTACCTCTTTGCAAAAATTTGAGTGGCTGTTGATAACCTGTGTAATATTCAATAGGATACGTGTACATAAAATTCTGTATAAAGACACACTTGCCAGCAGAAAGACAAAATGCAGGGCAGTGTCCGCTGTTGTCGTTAAAACAAACGGAAAGAAAAAAAGGATTTTTCCTACTGCGCGTGATATTGTTTTTTTTTCTTACAACTTTTCACAGAATTTCAAATCTGTCCTGTGTGTGTGCGTGCGTGTGTGCACACAGGTCGCAGCAATGCAATCTAATAATCATAATGATGACATTTGGCATTGCCATTCATTACAAAAGACTCCTGCTGCGTGGTGGCTAAATGATGCTGTCTCTCTACCGTCTGCATTTTCAAATTTACAACGCTGTTGACTGTTGTTGCAGCTGCTGTAGCAAACAAGCTGGTAGGCATTGTTGTCGATGATCTGCATGAAATAGTAACAATCAAAACAAAAACAGTTACACAGCAGCAGCCTGAAGGAAGGGAGAAAAAAAGAAGTAACAGGAAAAAATAGTTTCCGGTTTGGTCGGTTGTTTGTCGACACACACGACCGACGACCACGACAGAGGGTCCCTTCGTGTTGTACAAATATTAGTTGAACGGCCATAATACGTCATCATATTACGTATGTGTACATACGGGTACATCTCATCATGACTCACGATGTCTCTTGATGATGAGGCACAATCGGAATATAAAATCAAAATCAATAGTAATGATCCCAGATATTCCTCAGTTTAGCTTTTTTATGGCTCATTTTCCCATTTGTTACTGCGTTGCGTACAGGCATTGTCCTGTGTACCTCCTTGATGAACACCTGTAACATTGCCATCGTCATTGCCAATTGCAAACATCAAATCGTCTATTGTTTGCTTTTCAACCGTGGTATATGTATATCTGCACTTGTACATGTGTACCTATCTAATATGCCGTGCGCAAGCAAGCACAACTTTCAATTTCAATTGAAAAATCCACCACGCCATTTTTTCTCTCTCCCTCTCGTTCCGTTGTTCTTGGTTGGTGTTTTCTCCCTGTCAATAAACAACGCGCGCATGATTATCATTATGACGGTGATATGACGATATAGTGATGATATTGATGACAATGATGTGAGAGCCGCCTTCCTGCCTACCTTCCTTCCTGGCAAAAAAGATTTTATAATAATGATTATGATGATGATGTTGATAATTGTAATGCTAATACCTAGACATATTTGTCTTCGACACAGAGACAAACACACACACACACACTCAGCCACAGGCCTACTCTGCACCAAAGTACAACGAACGCAGTGCAGACACTAACGAATAATATTATTATCATTCTAATCATCATCATCGTTGTTCCCTTCCGTTTGTTGATTAATTGACGATGAAGGCAGAAAGGACATCCTAAATATTTTTCAATTTATGCAAAGTATATGTAAGTGAATGACACACACAAACAGACATACACATATAATTATTTTCAAAATGGTGCGTATAATAAATATGTACCTTTTATCCTTCCTAATCATCGAAGCAATTAATTACTACCACTGCACTTGGGTCATTATGGAAAAGGATGCGAAATGGTAAAAGTGGCATATTATTCGACAATATAAACACAATATGGGCAATAGACATGCCATTCTTGCCGATATAAAAAAGATTCAAAGACGTTGCCAGAAAGTGATGACGGTGACACTTACGAGAAGCCATGGTAGGATGGACTGACGGATGTTGGCAGAGGTTGTCTTTGCAGGAAATTTTCAAAAAATGAAAAGTTTTCACTTTGCATCGTTTTCTTCGACATCATCGTCCCCTTCCTCTCCTCCGCCCTCCCTCCATATTTTCCTTTTTCTCCCTTTGATGTCATTTATTTGTGTAAAGTCATAATTATACCCTTCCAACTCCACGTAGTGCTGTTCATTTTTTTTGTTAAATTGCGATGTTGCGCACATTAACAAAAAATTTTAAAAGACGGTAGCCCCTTTTGTGATGATAACCATAATGCAGACGTATACTTATGTAGAAGATGCTACCGCGGAACAAGAGTTTATTACTACCTGGGCTCCTTTTATGAGAAGGTGCGTTAATTTATGGGGTACAAAGACGACAGACTACAAACAAGCGACAAAGTAAAAAAGACAATAACACAAGTGGAAATTATTGAAACGTTCACATATCCATAATGCACACATGCATTACAATAAAATAATATACCTATTTCATAGATATGCTCTTAAAAAGAAGAAGTTGCTTATCCTCTCTTCTAGTGCGGTTCCCTGTGATTATATAATGGTCACAAAGGAACTTTAATTTACTACCTCATTTACTAATTATTATACAAGACGTTTTAATAATATAGATTTCTCATATCCACTTCACCATATTACTAACAACGACGACGACAACGACGCTGCTGCTCTGTCTCTGTGCAGCTGCAGGGCAATCTTGAAAACCCATTAATTACCTGTGGGAATTTGGTCATTAGTCCCATCAGCAAAGTCATTTAATGAATTAAATATACATTTAGATTAATCATAATTCTGCTATAAATGAAATGCAGTTGTAGCATTTTTTTCTGCTCTAGGTGTAGTTACGAATGTTTCTTGCGGCAGCATAAAAAGCAAATTGGCTTGTTAGGAAAGAGAGACAAAACACAATACATTATAATATGTACATATTAGGAGGCTGTATACCTACTGATCATGAACAGACGGCGAGACATAAACAAGGCAAACTTATATACATTTAATTCAAATGCGCGGTTTTTTAAAAAAACGTATACAAACTCAACCCATATCAACTGTTCATGGATGACCGTTGAATGAATGAAGAGACAGTACTGTTGCCGTTGCCGAGAGAGGGTACAGTGAGTTATGACTTGATAAACGGTTACGCATTTTATTACATAAAGGTAAAAATTTCATTGCTTGAGACGCGTCTGTCTGTCTGTGTGAGAAGATTCAAGCGAGAGAGAGAGACGATCATATATTATTTTTCTTATCAAAACGGTGTACTTGTGCACTTGCGATTTTTAAACTGCAATGAAAAAATATATCAGAGCAAAGTACCTTATAAAGCTTGAGGAATTGTATATAAAGTTATATAATAGTATACAAGTTGGCTACAGGCTGTGGGTTACATTGAGGAAAAGAAAAAGGCGTGTTTTTTTTGTGTTTTTGTTACATTGCTGTTTCTTCCAATCCATTTCAAAGTCTTTTGAGTACAGCTGCAGCACGTGTGTCTGTGTGCATTCTTATTGCCAGAAGCAGTTTATAGCTGCAAGTTACTTTAGAGGTAACAAAAGATGTATCTCTCTCCTCCCCCCAAAAAGAGCCCTGAGCTTTTATACTGTGAGAAGTTCGTTGAACACATGAAGGTATGTCTGAAAAGACATTAGCAAAAGTACAAATAAAAGTAAAAGGGTTCTTTTACTACAAGCGAGAGATGGAAGTTTTGATGCTATTGTTTATCTTATCTTGACCATCTTATCGGCAAAGTTGAATCTCCAATGTAAGGAATTGAGCGTTGCTCTGTTCAAATAAATTATCTCTTTTAACTTTGAGATTTTTTACTAACAAATTACATACCTATGCAGTTTTCAAAATTACGTTTTAAAAGCTACGTGTGCAGATGTGAACGTATTTGATAAAATGCAAAGAAGGCTTCGAATAATCTGGTATATCCCCACAGGACTTCCACGTTTAACTTTTTAAAATGTAACTTTATGAAAAAGACAGAGAAGTTTTATTTTTGCAAGTGTAGCCTTTTCTACAAGATCAAATTAACCTGGAACAAAAATATCATCTAATTCTATTCAAAGTCATCAAAAATTACTATCAATACAATTTCAAAAGTCATATTAGTCTATACCCTTACGTCTTAATTATACATCACATTCAAAACCCCTTTATGATTTTTCGTATGATCCCTTTCGTTTCCTCCTTAAACATAAAACTCCTTCTATTCTAGATGTATAGGTTCAGAATATATAAAATAATTTACCAATGTCATCTCCAGAAAAATACACGAATTCGAATTTTTAAAGAACTACAAAAAATTTCACGGTACATTGCTACCTGAATTATTCTTCAAATTAACTGCTACATTATAGACAACATAAGTCATGAGTCATGACTCATGGCCCATGAGCTTAAACAAATCTTTAATAGACGAATAAAATATGTATTTAAATTTTTTGATTACTGGTTTATTCTAGTTTCACTGTAAATCTTATATACTATAGCCCCACCTTTAAACATTATCTTATCCCCAAGCAGTAGTAAGTATCAATGACTGATAAAATAGTTCATCCGAATATTACTACCGTATGACTGTACCCAATGCCTTCCTTTTGCAGTGCCTACGAACGTATGAGCGTATTTACCACTTCACGTTCCTTCTTCATCTTGCCACGATGTACATAGTACATAAATATTTTTAGTAGTATAGAAAATTACCACACTCATTACTGCCTGCTGCTACAATTAACAAATCATTTTCCATCCCTAATTTTTTCAAAAAGAAAAACTTTTTTGTGTAACATAAACTACCACAATTCCGTATTTTTATATGTACATATACATTTTATGTAATATGAGGCAATATAAATCAAAGCATAAAAAATATACCAAAAATATACTTGAAACTGCATACTGGTGGTATATTATGTGCAATCAAATCAGCAATGCAACTTTTCTTTATGCCCATATGCACATGGTCTGCTCTTTTTGCATAACCCGAGCAAGGTACACAACACAAGCATTTCAGCAGACTCAAAGTTCTGTTCGTTTTCTGTTATGTTCTGATTAAATATTAAAAATGGTCACAAAAAAACGAAATTGCAACGACGTAATAATAATATTATCTTAAGTACTATAATACATCATCATGTTTTTTTGGATGCCGCACATTTTCCTTCTCGAGAGCAACAGACGGCGGAGAGGAGAGCAACTCTACTACAACAACGTGAGGGTTGCGAGAGGGTGTGATTTGAACAGCGTTTCAGCGTTGTACAACAACATACTCGACACGCAAGTACGTATTTTCACTTCCTCACGTACTTATTATCTATTACCAACGTGGAAGCATGTTTTTACACGCGCGAGCGAAAAACAGAGACGAAACATGTTACGCAACAATAATGGTCCCCGATTGTTAAAGATATCTGGAGTATTAAAAAAATGTTACAACAAAACACTTTAAATGCAGTTAAAAAGTAGTTGCGGTTGTAGCAATAATAAAACGAGTCGTAAGGTGGATGTAATGAAATAGTAATCTCTTGCCCAAATACTAGCCAATCAACACCATCATCATGTGTGCTTTTGTGCTTAGCCCAAAATGAAATAGTCTTATTGTTGAATTGTTTGTACCAAAATAGCTTTTAGAACTCAATTAAAATTTCGTATTCCTTATTACAGTCAGGAAATAGGTAAATGCGGTAATAGGAAAATTCTTTCTAAAGAAAGTTAATTGACCACAGTTATATTTTTTGTAATGTAATATTAATATTATGTTACCTACAGATGTCCTGTGAGTAATTGTACACGCAGATCTGTGTGATCTGTTAATGATTGCTGCAATTTGTTTAGAAGGAGAACGTTTAATGGCATAAAGGGTGTTGTTTTTATTTTATTTTTAATCTCCCATGGCCATATAATGGTTATGGTAAAGGTGTGTAGAGATTTTATAACTCTGGAAATTTAATGAGGCTACTGATGATAGAGAGATTTTGTGATTTACTGTGATATTACTTCAACGAAGACATATTAAGCCAGATAGAGGTTGATGTAATCATGTTGATATGATGAAACACGACCAAAAAATAAAGTAGTCTTTTAGCCATTTCCAATCAAACCAGTTAACGACAAGACGGACATGTTGAAATTAACAGTTTAAGAAAAAGTAGGTAACTTTTTTTGCCAAAAGCCAAAAAAAGAAATAATCAAGTGTAACAGCAAGTCAAGCAAACCCTGAAATTTAAGGAAACGGAAGCTCTCTCTTGTAGTAGATTTATTGGTAACGTTCTCGTTTTTTATCTGTTTTTTTTTCTCTCTCTCTCTGTATACAGTTTATTATATAAAAAGTGAACATATACACAAGTCAGGGCATGACGGAAGGTTCAAAGAAGGAAATCTGAGAAAGTGCGTGTGAACTATGAACCCTTGTGCTTGTGATGTGGTTTGTATTCCTTCCATAAAAGGACTTTTATGAGTTTACTGCCAACATAGAAAAAAATGCCAACCATTTTCATTTCATTACAGTTACAACAGCCATCAATTCATTAATTAAGCCAATTTGAGCTGACTGTTGTGTAAAAAAACAAGAAAGTATATAGAGCAATTAACGTTTATTCTCGCAAAAGAAACGGCAACTTAAAAAACAGATGCGTTATCTAAGAAAGCTAAAAAAAAGTTTACACACAAACAAAGTTGATAATTCTCAGAGGAAGTGAGAACAAAGGCAAAAATTACATGGTGGCACATTATAGTTGTGGTTGAAGTTGATAGGAGAATGGGCTTAACTAGAACGTTAGCTAATAATTTTGTAATGCAAATCGCACCAAAAAAGGAAATTGACCTTTTCTGTCTCGCAAGCAGTTAGAAATTATAACCCCCGTAATCGCTTTCAATAACACAGAAGATGTATAATAATTTGTATGAAAAAATTAGAAAAAGAAATTTCACTTTTCTTACTTGTTTCGTGCTCCGTGAGAACCCCCAAAGCTGGAGGCGTTAGCCCTCTGAGGAGAAATGTTGCTTGCCGAGTACACTGGATTGGGGCTATTCGAGGTAACAATGGATCTCACAGAGATGACGGACGGAACTGTGGTTGTTTGCTGTTGTTGAGTAGTACTGCTACTGCTAGCGTCATATGTCCTTCCAGCACGGATGCTGGAAATGACCGACGATCTGTTGCTGGTGGTGGTAGTAGATTCGGTGGTTCCATTATTAGCCACCGCGGTACTGGATGACAGGGTTCTTCCCGTAAACACCGGTCCCATGGGCATGGATGAAGCCGTCACAACAGTGGTTTGTCTAGCCGATCGAATCTGAGGCTCCCACGAGGAGGTAGATTTTTTAACTTGATGCGAGGAGGATGAACTACTTACCAATTTGCTGCTGCTGCTGACTACGCTGTCTAGACAGTTGACTTCTGACAAACTGCCAGAAAGTGCCAGCAACATCACCACAACAGTCACGAGAAACATTATGGAGGACGACGATGTCATCACTGATAACCTCATTGTGTCCGACATTATTACTCTTTCAAAAATCTGATAGTATGTCTTCTGTCTTTAAAAAAATTAGGGAGGAGGCGGAGTAGTCGCAAGAGCACGAGTGTCGTCCAAGTCGGTAGTTTCTTCAGCGCGAAGGCACAGACACGAAAAAAAATTCACCTATTGCTCAGCCGCTGCTGCGGTTGTTGGTGCACTTGTACTAATAAATGGTAATTGAAATGGTAATTAAATTTTTTCAAAAAGTGACGACCAAGTGCCAAAACAGTAGTAATAGTAGTCCACTTTATTTTTCAAATAAACTTGTCCAACATTACCATTAAATGGTAGCACAAAAGTGTAGTAGTAATGTACGGAATATAACTTTTTATTGTTACTACCAAATTACGAGTATTTATTATTACGTATCATCATCATCATCAAACGGTCTTGCGCATTTAAATAGTCAATTACTTAAGCAAAGGCACGTAAACTGCATTTTCTTAGCGGTTGCTGACGTAATAAGTCAAAATTTGATTTGATAATCGCATGCATCTTTAGCAAGCCTCTGTATGTAGAGAAAAAGTAAAGCGAGTCCCAAAACACATTCACCGCTGCTGCAGAAACACAAGGAACTTCAAGCGTCTTCAAACTCCTTGTCTTCTGTCTCTCTCTTGTGGTATGGTGGTGGGTGAACGTGACTTACTGTTCCTCTCCTCCTTTGTCGCTGTTTTTTATTCTGCAGGTGAGGAGGATAACGATGCCGGTTGATGAGGAGAACGATAATGATGATTTCGAAAGTCTCAAAGAAACATTATTTAATTATGACTGTTCCTTATATACACGATACTTGTTACTACTTTTTAAAAGTCACCTTCACAAAAAAGACACTTTGTGTGATAAGGGCTGCTCTAGGCTCATCAATCAAAACCCCAAGAGAATTTTATTATTATTATACTTTGCACACATATTTTTTATGCCTTCTTTCTTTCTTGACCCGAGTCAAGTCAGTTAGTCAGGTTATTTTGTTGGGTGCCTCAAGGCAAACGGTGCTGTGGTGAAGGAACCAACATGGATATTTGGATATGGATCGACAAGATATCGATTCTTTTGATATTATTAATCAATCATTTTATGACGATGATAAGAATTGATACTACTTGTTGGTGATGCTGATGATGATTGTTTGGCTTACTGCCTTCTTCTTGTCACAGTCATTCATGTCATCAGCAGCAGAAAATCGAAGCAAAAAGGTTCCTTCTTTTATGGGTATACCCCTCTCTGTTCTGTACGCATCAGTCCTTTTGATATCAATTAAATTCATTCACGTACAAAATGACGCACTCTCGCCACATAACAGCGTTGCAACTGACTTTTTTAAACGGGCTTGTTATTACTATTATTGTTGAGAAGAAGATGATTGCACAATGAGGACTTTTTTGTAAAAATTTATTATTGAATTCGAATATTATTATTAATATAATAATAAAAATCAAATCACATTATCCAAAAAGGGACGGTGACAGTTGGTTCAGGGATGAATACACAAACGTCCGAAGATAATATTATTCTTATAATTCAATCAATTCAATGGGCACATTATTATTATCATTATATTGTTGTCTTGTCCAATTAAAAACTCAAGTCTTCCTCTCAAGTCCTCTTTTCTAGTACACCAATCAGTACAACTACCACTATATACTTTTACTACAACAGTAACAAATAATAACTGTAACTTTTTCAAAAGTGTGATCACAAATTTTCATATCTCACAGTATTATCATCAACATCATTCCCCAGTGTCCATTATGTTTTCTATCGTTATAACAAACTGTCATAAACAATGTAAAAATGCGTCCATCTCCTTCTTATCTCGTTTATTTTTATTAACTCCAAAAATAACTTTGCCAAGAGTGGACGGTGGTAGTGTTGAACGATTTTACATTGGTTTGCTGCGGCGATAGATCCCACAAAAAATAATAATATTGAGGCTATCAGCGTGAAGTCCTCTTAAAAATTTACGGTAATAATAATATTGTTCATTTTTGGAGGTGATGCTAGTATATAGGGTGATTGTCGTCGTCGTTCGTCGCCGTCGGTATCGATAAAGTTGACGACGATGATGATGGAAGTTGACATAAATATTCCTGTTTAATAGGCTCTCCTCACCCTCTCTTACACTTTTCAGCAACGGCTATTTTAAATAGCAAACTCCTCCTTTACTTCTCAGCTATTAACGGTGATGGTGTACATAAAGTCACTAAGGCACACACAAACACACACTTGTCCACTTTTTCAACTGTTGCTGTTCCACTTCATTCAAACGACCGTGTTAAAAGTAATTCATCAAAGGGCAACGAGTACTGAAAATAAATAAACAAATAATGAAAAAGTGATCTCATGAAGTAAAATACTTTTTGGTCAATCAAGCGGTGATAGTAATGACTACTTAAAATGCTTTCAAATACTTTAAAATGTAGTTACAAAAATGTTAACTTTAACTGCATAGGTGCGCGCGCTAACTGTATATTGATTCCGTTTTTGTGTGGCCCAGAAGTATGTTCAATTTACCAGTGAGACGAATAATTATTACTTTTTTAAAAAAAATATGCCTTATTTCTCCCCTTACATTGTTGCACTTTGATGCTCATAACGCCAAATAATTTATTCCATTTAATAAACACCCTACTGCACCAGAACGTGCATGTAATATGTAACATTAACCGTCTGTCTGTAACTGTCCGCATAACTGACACCAAAACTTAATTTACAGCAATAATTCCACTTTTTATTTCGTGCCTTGCTTATCTTAACTACACCTTTGACTTACTTTTTTCAGTGATATATTTACCTCTCTGTCTGCTGATTTTCTGCTCTGCCCGTCAACAATAATCGATAAACAGAAAATTCATTCTTGTTTCAAAACTTGTCTAATTATTGCTGTTCTTCTTCTCTGTCTGTAAAATATTACATGTATGTATATATGTGAGCGCGCTCACCTTTTGCTTTGATGGGACTTTTCAAAATTTTCGTATTCAACAAAATCTATCGAAATCTACATAAATACCCTATAATAATCATTGATCAATCTGTCCAACCAACAAATCAAGCTGTGCGCGTCTCTGCTTCTCTCTTTTACTTGTTTTCTGTGCTTGCACTTTACTTGTTGCTTGTTCTTCTGTGTTGCCTTTTGCTCTATTCTGTGATTATTATTACCTAAATTATTAGTGTTGTGTGTGATTTTGATTATTGTTGAGATAGATCAAGTTTGATCGGTTGTCGGAGGCGAGGTGTATGTCGTTGTCTGCGCGCTGTTAAAAGGGTGTTATCTTTTTTTTTACCAAGAGTTAAAATTCAACTTGTTTCTTATCTATCTCTGGGTGTTTTGAAAAATGCAATTGACTGAACGTGTGAATGCATTTGTCACAACAATGTATTTTTGATTATGTCAATTAATTATCAGCGAGTGCAGTAAGACAAGAAGGGGAAAAGAGACTGGATTTCTGGGACTGATGCAAGCCTCGCATTTAACAATCAACAAGACAATTTGATCTTCGACAGCGTCAGCAGTCAGCACCAGCGCAGCGTTGTTGTGTTATCGTCATAAACTAACTGTCCAATATTATATATTAAACTATCAAGGAATAAAGACGAAACCACTTTTTCACTCCTATTACAATTTTGTATAATATAGTTGGATAGTATATGTGATTGTTTCCTATTTTCGAAATCTTGAATATATTTCAATACAATTTGTCAATGAACGTCACAGAGAGAGAGATGATTGTTATTGTTGATGACTGCTGATTGTTGGATGTGTGTTGTATATTATGATATATGAATGTTTAATGATGACGAAGTCAAAGTTGATTCAATTTTGGCACTACATTGAACCAGATCAACAATAAATGTTTGTCGGCTGCATTTTTGATTGTTATTTATAGGTATGTAAGTTCAGAGTTTTGTTGGATTTTTTGGTGTAAGGGTCACTGGTTGTCTGAGAAGGAGGAGAATTTTGGAAAGGTTCCCATTTGTCTACCCTGAACATTATTTGTTGTGTCTGTTACCGGATATACCGATTGAATAAAACCTATGTACTCAAGAACAAAAATAGACAGCTTTGATTTGTCATGAAAGTTAATTATTATTTGTGTTCGTACCTTCTACTATACTGGTGGTATTATCCAATTAGATAGATAAAACACTATTTTTCACAAGAAACTATTGTTGTCGCCAGTAATGATGACAAACTGTTTCCTTCCTTTTTTCTTGTGCAGATTAAAACACAGTATCAGTATACCCCTTTCTTTAGTACTGGTGTAGCCGTCGTGACTCGAGACTTTTAATACAAAAAAATGTTTTGTTGTAAAGTTGTATAGAGAATAAGGTGTACTTCAACTTGGCTGACAAGGATAACAACCCGCCGCCACAGAACTCTAATGGATTTATGGCGAAAATGAAGCCGACCGAGAAGTAGTATAAACAACAGCACAGTAGAAATCAAAACAAGGGATTTCACTTTCAGTTTTAGTTAAAGTTACTCTATCTATTATGACACTTGAAGTGTGTACTTGTTCTGTTCAATGATGGCGTATACAATATGTAGGTAAGTTTGTTTTAATAGCAAGAAGAAAATCCGGAATCCTTCAATTCACGAGGAACAAAGACCGCTGCGTAAAACGGGGGATTATAGTTGCTCGGATGGATGCTCTCCCGTGTACACCAAAAACGTGTATATTTTCAAAAAATGTTCTTACTACGTTCAATGATAAATCACAAAAGACCACGACACACAAGTAAGGCAAAAAATGGCCATTAAACGGAACGAAAAGAATTAGAAAAATGATCAAATATCAAAACATCAGCGCAACAAGTCCCAGACTTTACAACCCACGTCTCGTCTCTTTCCTCTGGGTTACGTTTGTTGGTCAGTATGATAGTAGTGGATGTAGAAAAAATGAGCTTTTGAAAAATGATCAAGAACGAAATCGGTCAGTAGGAAACCGGTTCTCTCTGTCAGACACCTCAGACCAGACTGATTGACCGATGAGAGTGAATGAGAAACACCAAAAAATCTCCCTCTCTCTCTCTCACACACACACACAAGCCGAGAAGCCGACCAAGTTGCGTGGAAAGAAAAATACTTGTCGGTCACTATGAACAAAATCAAAAGTTGTTGTTATAAATTCAACTTGAGGACCACGATGCTTTTTTTCACGCACTCCTTCCCTCCACCTTCTTGCCAAGAAGTAAACGCACCTTTCGGAAGGATAAAACACACACTTGTAAGTATACACTCTGTCAAGTGAGAGTAAAAGTGAGGTTTTGTTGTTATTGATATTCCTTTTTTATGTCGAGTTAAACTCGAGAGCTTGTCGATGAAACATGAAAAATGTCTTGAGTAGCTAATATGTTTTTCTAAAGATAAGGCGAAAGAGAAAAAACTATCTTTATTATTATTATTTTAGCTTAGACCAGCCATGCCACTGAATACTTTGTAAGAACAACGACAACAGCGCGTAGACTGCTTGTAAAACAACTTACTGCTTTTTAAAGGGAGCCTGTGTAACAATGTGTATCTAAAGTACACAAAACACACACATCTTGCTCGAGTCAGCGCACTGAGACAACTGAAAGACTAGAGGAGCCTTTTCAGTAGAAATTGTTCAGTGCACTACCTGCTAATGTTTGTTGATAGGGATTTGCCTAGGCATGTGTAATATAACAAGAGATAATGTAAAACGTGCATAATCTTTGATTGGATAGGTATATAAGGTGTACCACAGATTGTAGTGGAGTAGCCGTGCTGCATTTTTTGATAGTGTCAGTTTTCATTCAGCAGTCTACTTCTGTTACACATAGACACACACTTCTACAGAAAAAAAGCAAACGCTTAAATATTATTACAAAAAAAGTCGCTGCTGCTGTTGCAGCGTTTATTCGTGTGGTGTTTCGTTTACGTTTTCTGTTGTTCTTGTAACTTTTAGCTGGCTTGCATGCAGAGTATATTGTTGCGTTGTTTGTGAATTCATTAAAAAAGAGTTAGCGATAATGCATAATACTGTGAGAGAGTACGCATGTGAGTGCACTACTGATACTTACTTGATGTATGTTTAGTTTATACTATATATAAGCGAAACTGTTACTGCTTCTCTACTGTAATAATATCATTAAAAGTTACGACGACGATGCGTTTTTAAAGAAAAAAAATTGGTGGCGGTTGCAGTCACCGTAGTTTGTAGTTGACGATGATAAAATACAAAACGTTTTAGGCACTGGGGAGAAGAGAGTGTATAGATAGATAATATGTGTATGACAGGGAGGGGGGTCTTGGTTGCGGTTGTGCCTGTGTGTAGCTCTTATAATAATTTTTTTATCTTGTGATTCACTGCATCAAAACATAAATTTTACATCAATGTGATCCATTTTTAATGGCAATCACAATAAAATAGTAGCTGCGTAGAAAATAATGTGAATCAGTG
>JAHZNB010001126.1:0-13771 GCA_027744295.1 Callyntrura guangdongensis
ACTTTCACCCTGAAAGTGATACACGGTAGTGAACTTTGGTTTTAACCCAAAAATTTGATGTGGGAAAATTCCCTTCATAAAAAGACGTTTTCAAACGTTCGTAAAAAATTAACTGGCAATTAAAATTGTTGAGTAAAATGACAAATAGTACTTTAAAGTGTGAGGAATTCAAAAATGCAAACCGTTTTTTTCATTTTCGGATCGTCACCATAATCATTTTCACATCAAAATCAGTATGTCAATTTACGAGCCACTTATAGTACTGTGATTATGAGTTCGTAGAATTCTCTATTAATAGTAGTAGAGTAAATCTTACAGTTGAAATGCATGCTAAATAATATGAATGTGAAAATGACTGTATATTCATTTCTGCAAAAAATAGCAATGTGAAAATATTTTTTGTAACTCACTGCAATTTTAATAAATAACACATACACACATACATTATTATGCTCTAATTGCACGCTGCTTGAATTATTTGCTGAACCTTTTATTTTTCTTTCGTTAAAAAGAAGCAACGAAATGTGTTGATCAGCAGAACCAACAAATTAATGTAAGGAAGTAACAAACTAGCACATTTCGTTATCACCCCAAAAAGTCACATTTGCCGTGTTCACATTGACGATAATGGGCGGCATCAATGGCATCCCTGTTTGACAACATCATGATGTCAGCGTTTTCAAGAGGGAACGAGTAAGTGTGTGTATGTGTTCACTCTATTGTATAAAATTCACTTGAACAGAACAATAATACTCTTTCATTGAGTTGAAGGACTTCCTAGAAATTCCTTTGACCTCTTCACTTTCACAAATAGAGGGCCGCTTTCACCTGAGCACTCTTGTCGACAAAAAGTATTTCCTAGCGAGCTAGATCGTGATGAGGTAGAGGAGACTAAGACTATGATCATATGATGACGCACAGGATAAAAAATACTGGAATAGTCAACCCGCTTAATACTTTACTTATACACATAATTTCTCTTTAGCGGTACCGGTATTTTAATCCAAATAGTAAAAGGAAATTATATGAACGTAACCGAAACCACCCAAAGGCGACCTTCTACCTCTTTCCGGCCATGTAATGAGAAAGTTGGCCTAAATATACAATCCCAGTTTGTATCTGCTTAGGTGCCGGAAAACCTCTCTGTCAACCTTCCCACCACCCAACAAGCAAAGTAAGTAGCCTTGTGCGTGGTGTGTGTACCTAATGCTCTTGTTCTTCTTTCTCTTCCTCTCTTCTATCGTTGCGTTTTTTTCTCCTGAAACTGGTGCGCTTTTCTCGTCTTTTTTGATTTTACGACAATCTGTTACCAGACTCTGTCAGGTTGTTCTCTCTACTTTGTCAATTTGTTTTATTGTACACAGTCAAGGGAGGGAAATCATGTAGGGAAAAGAGTTGTCTCTATAAAAACTTGTTTTCATGACCACTGTCGTCTTTCCCCTTTTCCCTGGTCCAACAAGAGCTAATAATATATGTAAGCAGACAAGTTACTCATGTTAGGCAACTCTATTCACGATGCTTTGGATTGTTGCTTTTCTTTCAATTCCTGTTGTTTGTGCCGTGCTAGATGCACAACACAGTAAAATTTCATACATACATGTATAATACATTATATTGACTACACTGGTGAATAGACAAAAACTTTTCGTGTACAAATACAAATATATATTGTTATAGTGCATAAGCAAAGCATTGGTCTCGTATATGCTTAACTGTCATCAAAGCATCTTATTTTATGAACATACCCGAACATAATTTACCAGAATAAGATATCTTACTATGTATCTTTCTACTTAATGTGAAACGAACGTGTAAGCCGTTCATCTGATTTTATGAGTGGGCATGTATCAATTCCGAAAAATGATTCTTCTCATGGTTCAAATAGGAGATCTAATTGAAGGACGATGAAAGAACATATTAATACGTGTTCGCTGACAACAAAACGAGCATTAAATACTTTAAGCATCAGTGAATCAGGGTAGACGAATCAGAGGGTCAGAGACGGTGAAAAATAGGAAAAGTGGCAATTTGATGTCGATGGTGGCGTGTATGAACAGGTGTATCACAGATAACGTCAAATGTCATATAAGTTTTTCGATGACGTTAATGCTTGAATAGACGTTTCTTTAGTCAGGGTTTTTTTCTCTCTCATAAGCCGTCCAAAGCTCCTTTCACATCTTAGGGATTTACTAAAATAACTTTTCGTATCAGTCATGCCATTTACAACGTGGTCAGCTTTTACTTTGCCGCAAACGTGGGGCACACTATGGTGGCATATCGGTTTAAGGTATCTGGTATCAGTCAAGAGTAAGAGCGTTCAGGTCGTAGGTACTTTCTGCAACCCTTGGGATTTTCAAATAGTGAATGCGCTTAATTAATACTTATTACGACAATAGTAATAATAATAATGACGCAGAAAGTATTTCATTTACAATCTGCACCACCTATGTATCTCAATTACTGATTGCTGATATCCTTGGAAAATCTTGGAGTCCCGAAATGAAGAAAGGTAGAATTTGTAATTAAATGTTGGTAGAATATCGCACACAATTAGGTATATGTGACCCTGATGTATTTCGTGGAAGCAACCCCCAGTCTACCTTTTCCCCTGTGTACTCAAACTGCCAAAGAAAGGTAGTATTTATAATTAAATGTTGGTAGAATATCGCACACAATTAGGTATATGTGACCCTGATGTATTTCGTGGAAGCAACCCCCAGTCTACCTTTTCCCCTGTGTACTCAAACTGCCGCGGAAATCTGTGAGATTTGCTACACAGGAATAAACAAATCCATTATTGGCGAAAGGCTTGTGTGTCCACCTAAAATATAATGGTAATAGTGAATAGGATCCAGGAAAGTTTACGCGACAGGAATGTATAGAATGTTTTTATAAGGAAAACGTAGTCGATGTTTCGCATCGAAAAGCATGGTTTATGAGAAGACCATTTTATTTAGTTAATACATCTACAAGACAATCCTGTTTGCTCTGCTCACCGTAGTGAAAGAAACGAAGTTCAATTCCAGCATTTCATTTACGTAAAGTGAGGTCACTTGTTCCGTACAACAACAATACTTTTGGTACACCTAAAGTACTGATATGATGCCCCGTCCATGGGAAGTTTTCTGTTACGTGTAAAAATTTCGATTTAACCTTGAAGCATGTGTTTTTCGTATGTTTGAAGATGTCTACAGTAAAAATCAAACATCCAACATGCAAGAGAGTATCTTCATTGGAGACATTTGTTTACCTAACGTAAACATTTCTGCACACGCTTTGCCAAACACGAATCCCGTTTTTGGTAGGAATTTGTTGCCCTTTCCTTCAACCACGCTGTTATTTTGACGAGTTTATCTGTCTCAGCCAATGACAATAATGTTTTTCTATAGTGAAGTATTGTCAGACCAGCAGGACACGAAAAAAAAGAGGGAAAGAGGCATTTCTATTTATTTGCCAGACAGTAAAAACAAAGTGTCATAACCACGGCACAAGCTTGTCTTATTTCCATGTCAACTTTCTAACTTGCTATGCAAATTTATGAAAGTATTTTTTACACAAAAGCTGAAAAATTGTATGAAAATATTTACCATAAAAATACTCTGTGGTTTTTTTTCTATTAACTTTCATGTGCTTTACCGCCTCCCTAGAGCAATACCATCAAACAGCAGCATCCCATACGAATTGAAATGTTTTCTTTCAAATAACAACAGTGGACTCAAACTTGTCCAAACAAAAATTCTTACGTTTAGTGTAGAGGTGATTTCCGCATGTGTCTCATTCATTATGCACATGAAACATTTCATAAAACGTAATATCTGTTCAACGTGTCTTGTCCATGATGATAATAAGTACATACATACCGTCAACTTTTTTCCATTTAAATTGTGCATTTGACGATAAAAAAAGAAAAGCAATGTTGCTAGAAACTTGCCGGTATGCCTAAATAACTTTTTTTCATTTTGTGTGTGTGAGCCTTGTCGACAAATAGGCTTTTAAGTTTCCTGTTTCCTGCACTACTATTGACTACATTTTTGGTAACTTGCATTTGACTTTGCATTATTAGCTACACAAAAAGCGCGACCCAATAAGGAAAAATAGTCTGATGAAAAATATGGAAAAAAGTTTACTGTTACAATAGTATAATATGTTCATGCTCCACACTGAAGCTTCTAAATAGGTAGCAGGCTGAGAGAAGAATTGGGAAAGTGATACTTTTAGTACTTCCTGTTCTGATTCTAGAGTATGTATGTAAGTGCATTTTTCTTCAAGCAATGACTCTCTTTTTTATAACTGTAGCAGAATAATATAATACTACATATATGCTTTGTTAGCAAAGCCAAATACCCTTACATGACCTTCACGGGAATCAGTTTTTTTCATTGTCCTTGCCATTACATGTTCGCCGTTTTCACTAATCATAAATGACAGTGTACTTTAGTGGATCCTACTCATCACATCACACAAAATTCTTTCATGTTGTTGATTATTGTGCAACTTTTCCTTTGGGTGAAAGGGTTAGACCAGAATGCAGGGTTACGGTGTGCGGTCATGAACAAAGGTCGAGATGATGATTCAACGTTGTACAAATAAAATTAATTTTAATTGGATTTTCTCTCACAGAATTTGTTTAAAATGATAAAACCGTGGAAGGGATTAGACCGGAACAAATTTTACAGCTTTAGACATGCTAGTCTGAATGTACATAGCAAATACCATACCTATATAGTAAATTTTCCGATGGGAAAAGTAATACATCTTGCCTGCTATTATACATGACGTATGTAAAACTAACCTAAAATTAAGAACTTCCATTTTTCCACATATTTTGATGTCGATCTATAGAGATCCATACACAATAGAGAAGATATCAGATGACGGAGGATCCAATTTGACAGCTATATAACCTTCCCAATTTGTAACCCCTGTCTGCTACTCGGTTTTTTCTGATCAGTTGTCGCTTTTATGGGAGTTTCTCTTTCTTCGTGTAATGATATAGCCTGGCTTTGTCTACATTCACAAGTTGTATTCCCCATGGTATTTTTTCTTTCGCGAACATAGTAAAATAGTAATACTATGTTTGTGTCTTGATCCGGTTGATGCTTATTGGTGATGTCATTGAAACATTCGAAGTTTTGCAACTAGGTTAAAAGGAAGCAACACATTAGCAACCAGTACGTGTATTAATAATGTAAAAGAAGTGTGCATTGTTGTAGCAAACGTTGTCATACACCACTGTTTGTCAAATGTCCTTCAGCATTTGTCAAGTCTTCCTCGGACCCTGTTGTCACGTAAAGTATGGAACTGATCTTATGCAAGTTGTTTTCACAATCAAATATATATACATGTGCATTTATTTACGACAGAGCTGTCCGGAACACCAATGTCGGCGTACAAATCCATGGAACATCGGACACCGCCACCGGTATTCCTAGGTGTCCGGTGCCCAGATTCCAAATTTGATCGTTTACTGTGTCCTTGTGTCTAGGTATCCCGGCTTTTGGGTAGGTATTCAGGTGTCATGGAGTCCCAAGATATGGTCATTGTCCGGTATCCAGATGTCCAATAGTTAGGTGGTACCCAGCGCCTATAGGACACCGGACACATGTCTCCAAATATGTAACAGGATACGGGTGTCTATATTTGATTGGTATCCGGTGTACAGGTTTCTCATGATTTGGATGGAATCCGGTAACCAGGGGTCTTGGTGACCCAAGATATGGCTGGTGTCCTGTGGCCAGGTATCCCATGATTTAGTTGTTGTCCGGTGTCCATATAGTGTCCAGGTATCCTGGTGTCCGGATAGCTCTGATTTACGATATTGTATATACAATGAAAATGATTATACATTTGTTATCACCGCCGTATGGCTTGGCATGTAGTAACCTATCTGATAAAAAAATAAACCCGTTGTAAATGCAGGATAACAACGTAGCTGGGCAAAAAAGGCAGGATAAAAATGCCTGATGGATCGTTCCTTGAAACTTCACCGATTTCAAATGAACTGCCACTATGTAGATGAAAAGATTCAGTCAAAAAGTTTTCACTTCTGTGTCTCCCGGACAGTGTACACGTGCCCAGTTCTTGTCCAAGGTGGAAATTTCCACCTTTATGTCCAGATGGATAAAAGTAGAATTAATTGAAATTTGGGGCAACGTGAAATAAGTTTTAACTGTATCAAGGTAATTTTGGACAGTTTTCGACAATTTTGTTGGTACCCAACGTGGGACAGTTTTATCCTGTCCAACAATAATTTCAAGACACTGTTCTCAGACATATTATTGTAGCTCAACTCGATACATAAGTTCTAATGAGCCGTCACGCACACACAATATAATCATGCATGATATTTGTCGGCAATAAATAAGATACATACAGACGGACAAACGGTATTAAACTATTACCTGGTGAAATGCTTTTTGCTACGTAATAATGAAGTAGTTGATAATAATACTACGATATGAAATAAGGAAGGAACGAATAAGAATTGACAAACTAAGCATTATTGTGATTGTGAAAGAAGAAAATAAGAGCGGAACATGCTGTAGAATATATCAAATGATGATTGTAGGTACTAGGTAACTTAATAAGGAAAGGAAGAGAAAAGTTTCTGGTGAAACGTATATAGGTACTTGAAAATATGTATTAATGTGCTTGTTTACCGAAAAGCTTTTACTCTCTTTCACCGTGCTGTTGATATTCCTTGCTGTTGTAGACGAAAGAATTGTTTGCAATTGTACTTTTGTACCGACATAAAACGCAGTGAGAGCTTTTGCTCAAATGATAGTAATCCGGATAGAGGGAGTCGACATATTTTTTTGTCTGTATGGATGACTGAATAAATTTCAGTGGGTTCAACCTTGGAACCAACTTGGGACTTAGTTTTAGATCATCATTCGTGTTATTGTCTCTAGTTTCTGCGAAGTAGTTTGACATTTTCGTTTTATTGCATGCAGTTGTGCCGTATACGAAAAGCGTTTTTGTTATTCAATATTCGATTAATGTGTTCATAGCGTGTATCTATTTTTCGAGCTTGTTGGAATGGAACAAATGACATTCGAGTTTGTACAATGGCTTCTCCTCTTTGTAATGTAACAATAATGATGGTGTTATGATGATGAGGTATCGCTCCTAATTCCTTACAATTAGACTTGTCCAGTAAATAGTTTGTAGGAAACTACGTTAGCATTATTTAATCTTTATTATTAGTGACGCCTGACGCCACACAATTTTTTAAAAGCAATTTTCCATGATTGGTTCAGGCACACGTTGTAAGTACCAAGAACCAAATATTAATAATGGAAGGTGGTAGTTTTAGTCAAACTGATAGGTAATGTAATAAAAAGTAAAGAGTAGTGTCTCCGTTAAATAAAGTTGCCTAACAAGCACAAAAGATACAATCTTTCAACTTTAACGTTACCGTCTACTTTTTGATTTACGGTGGGCGGTGGCTTTTGCGCTCTACTGTGGTTTATTGTTTTATGATTGGTGAATCGTTGAGTAAGAATGTTTATTGAAATGAATAAGAGAACTGGCTTACAATCTTAACCAATGTGAAATGGGTTTGGGTATATATACTGTACACTGCTTTCTCCGCACAACAGTCAGCCCTCAAGAGTAGGCAGCTGGCTAAACATGACAGTCGCTAAAAGGTCTTCATCTACACCTGAGTTTCAGGAAAATCACTGAAAATGACATCAACTGAAAGTACATTTTGATTTCTGGCAGATCTGTAAATATTGTAAATGACAACTGATTTTTAACTATGTATTTACTGATGTTGGATATTCTTCCTGGTAATTGTAAGTGCTGCTAACAATTTTTGGTTGTTGGCAGAGACAGCTCCCTCATCGCAAAATCTCCATCTAGATCCATTTTTTTATTTTTCGATAAAATCTCACGTGACCCCGCGTAACATTCTTCTCATATGCTTTCGTACAAGTATTAATTTAATTTGAGAATTAAAATTTAATTTAATCAAAATATTAGGATTTTAGGCTATCTGGAAACCAGAAACAAAATTCGTAACCTAAGTTTTAATGAAATCAGATATTGTCACTAAAAATCCCCGTATTGCCTTCTGGGTAAACGATTAGTAGACAAACAGTCGTCAAACGCAGTAACCGCTCGTTCATCTCACTCAATTTAGTATGCGGATAACTACAGAATTCCAAAAAATCAGTACTTGCTCGGATAGCCAACCGAGCTTCCCAGTTTCTGGCAGTAATTCGCTGACGTATCCGTTTGCTGATGTCAGTAAATACACCGTTATTGTGAAACAAGTGAACAATTACATCCATCTTCGTATTTAGTAATACCTATAAAATCCCCGAAGAAATCTCGGCTGGTTTTGCTGTGCTGAAGGCTGTACAATAAAATACGCAGTATAGCTTTCTACTGAATTCTCTTTTTTCCCTACTAATACCATAGTATTATCATTCATTTCAAATGCAGATTGTAAAACCTTCAAGGTTACACATGAAAGAACCATTTTGCAGAATGTTTGAAAAGTGTTTGACTGGCAGTTACTTTGGCTGGTTTTTAGTTGTGTTCAGTTTGGCAGTTATGTTAGTACAGGCATAACATTTAAAGAAAAATAAAATGGAGTTTATATACGTTTGACGTAAGCACAGCTTGTTTATTATTATACTGGAAATTTTGTAAGAGCAATAAATATAGTATATTAGACACGTGGAATGGGATAGTGCTGTTTTGACAATTTCACCTTTTCCAAGTATGACAGGAATGCTAATGTGTTTTTTCCTACTGTAACTTCACCTCCATTACTATGCTTTTATATTCTGTCTGATCATACCATTTAAAAGTATACACCCACTTGCCTTCAAAAATCGAAAGGCTTATTTTTTTAAATCGTTGAACTTTTGTGTTCAATTTGTTGAGAGCTTAGTTTTCTGAGCAAGAAAACAAATTTAAAAAGCATGTTTTTATCCTTGCAATAAAGCACCATTTTTCCTCCAAAATACTCTAAAATTAATGGTTTAATTTAAATGAAAATGGATAGGTTTTATATGCTATGGACAAAAGTTCGACTAGCTCGAAACACAAAATTTTTATGACTGTATAATGAAATAAAAAATGTTTAGTTAAAAAATACAAACATTTGAAAGGTGATAACGGTGGGTCAGTGGCATGATAATAGTGAGGTATTGAGTAGATACATTTCCTAACATTATCTGGTAGTCCAAGAGTGCCGTGCGGTTTTTGCGTTGTCTCTGTTAAAGTACACGATTACGGTATTTTACCAAGGATCAATAAAAATCCTTGGCAACCACAGTCCCAAACAAGAGCTTTCGTCTTCATGTCAGCGGCCGGAGAACTGCTTTCATAGCGCTGCTACATATACCCCGCTTGGAAGAAAGCTTTACTATTTTTTGTACATGATAAAGTGTGTGTGTGTGTACATGAAACCTAAGAAGAATACAAGAAAAAATATGCATTTTTTATTTCAAGTGCCTATGTACTACCACAAAATATTGAGATTCATTTTTTGAAAAAATACACAGGAATAAATGTCCTCATGAGACCGAATCGATCTAGACACTCGGTAGAATGGCATTCCGTCATTGTCCTCTTGACAGCCTATGGAAAAAAGTAGTTCCCTGGAAAGACCAGACTTGAAAGTAAGAGTGGTAATCTTTTTCTTTTAAATCAATGATTATTATTTTATATAAAATTGCGTGTGTGTTTT
Source organism: Callyntrura guangdongensis (assembly GCA_027744295.1). Lineage (NCBI taxonomy): Eukaryota > Metazoa > Arthropoda > Collembola > Entomobryomorpha > Paronellidae > Callyntrura > Callyntrura guangdongensis. The sequence goes on from JAHZNB010001126.1 coordinate 9,707, forward strand.
GTATGTGTACATATTTATCGTCATTTTTTAGACGGAGGAAAATGTCGCCTCCAATCATTAGTCCATACAAAAAGTGGTTTGCTGTCAAAAGAGTGATCCAAACGTTTGTCGGTGGTCCAAAGGTGGTTGCGTCCTTCACCATAATTTTCCTCCAAATTACCCTATACCTCATCCCGGCTGTCATTGTGTGTGGAGCAATTGCTATCGACGGCCATTATCTCAGCTGGGAATGGAAGGCTACAGTGACGGGTGTGGGAATTGTCTTGACAGACGTGACACTCACTTTCCTCATTTGGATTCTCAAGCAGCGAAAGGACGCCAATATTAGTCCTGAGCAAATTGACAGCATTCGGGATGTCAGTCCGGATACTTCTAATACCTCTGCAGCTCTCTTTGACGAAGAGGAAGCGGTAAGTTAGTCGTTTTACTTGTCTGTCTGTCGTGCTAGCTCTCTGTTACAACAGGAAACTTAACACCTTATTAAATCAGGATATTTGCATAATTGTCTACATAAAATGACCACTGTCACTTGCATTTGCTATTTGCACACAGGTTCCGGACGAGGGCTGCTTCAAAAGTTCCACATGGAGATTTATCGCTTCAAATGTAAATATGTCAACGTGCCATTTTTCTGCTGTGTTAGCATCCTCGATCAGCGCTGTTTTCTGTACTGCCACACTCGCTGACCAAGTATGTTTTTATGATAATCTCTTTTGTTGTGTCCCTCTCTTTTATATAACAATCCATCTTCCAGTTGTGGAGTTGTTGACGTTTTGGCATTGTGTGCAGTATAATTTATCTCCTGCTGAAAAATATTATCTTTTTTCTCAGTCGGTTCATCCTGTTCTGAAGGGATTCGTCATTTTTACCATATGTAATGCACGATACAGTGCAGTGATTAATGCTCCCCCAGAGGTTAGCACTTTCGATCCAGTGAAACGACGACATCTATTCTACAGGCCGTTTTACATATCAATTTGTGCTTCCATTTACTTCATCATGCTGATGTAAGGACGAAAATCATTTTCTCTTTTGAAATACTTTCCGTATAAAATATACCGTTTATGTACATTGTACATCATGTGCTGTCATGATAATGCAACTAATTCCCGTTGACGTTCTCACATTATGCGCTGGATGACACAAATAACGCTTTAAAGCATCACTTTTTTGCATTTGACGTAATTGTTAGTGTCAAGGACGCCAATAATACTGGCAACGACAGTAGTGGCAGCGGTGATGTTGAAATAGAACCCAGAGTGAATCGTCTGGAATTCTCTACCGAGCCTGCTGAGCTCAGTGATTTTAATGAAGGGCCAACACCAACAGCCATACAAGAGTTACCATTACCATTACCGTCATCAACAACAGCATGTCCATCATATTTTGCACTTGTCTTGTCAGTATTGCCTTTGCTTTGGCCCACTGGCATACTTCCACCGCTGGATGCTTTATTCCCGTGGCTTTTTGAAACGGTACGTTGTACGTCATATACAATACACACTTCTCTGAATCCATTATGTACCTACCATGTAGTCCTTTTAGCTGGGCAAGTGATTTTGAAAGATGGATTGAAACGGATATTGTTATTTTTTGGTAGGAATATTATTTGATCGTTTTAAAAGGTTTCTTCTCAAATAAAAACAGATTTTAGCTGGGTTTGGTGGCAAATCCATTGGTTACACATACTTTGGAACCACTGTCAGTCTAGCATTTGCCATCGTTGGCCCAGTGGCAACGTTCATTCTCACTCAGGAACTAAAAGTGACGTTTCTGATGGAATGTCTTTGCGGCTACCTAATCAGTTGTGACACGGGTATTACAACAAAAGAATATTTATTTTACATCCACCCATGCATAAAAAACTACATTTTGCATGACAACTCTGATTGTGGCAAAGGATGATTGAATACGCTTTTATATGCATCTGTCACCCTCGAATTGGAATTTTAATGCTTGGCAATATTTTTTTTCTCGTTTCATTTTGAAAAGGATCCATGCCAAAACTGAAGGCTTCCCTGTGCGAGGACATTCCAGTAAAGCATTTTCTCCAGCAGATGATAAAACCGGCTGTGACAATACTTTGTTCTCTGGTCAGTATTCTTGTTGTGGAGACCAGTGTTGCTCAAGCTGGAACCACACCGAACAGGGCGATATACTTGCCAGTTTTTGCATCGCTCAGCATTTTTATCTTGGCGACCACGAAACTAGTTCAGGCGCTGGATATAATGCAAAGAAAGTTTTCTCACTTGCGTCTTTGCCTCTCCGTTTTTACTGTATGGCATGGCCTCCTCACGGTGCTACTACATGTTTGGTTGACGCTGGAACTGACCACGTTGCATTTGGAAACCAGTGTTACCAAGTCGTGGGATACTGTTGTACACTCTCTTTATCAGCTTCTACCGTGCGTGCTAGCCATTCGGTTTTTTGCATTGGCTGTCACGGAACCACATAATACCACTGTCAACATACTTATTACTTACTTTATTCGCGCCTTCCTAGTGACAGAGGAGCATCGTGAGCACTTCATTATTCTTCTTTTCATCGTATCTTTAGTGCATGACATTGTCAAGAGATTTGGAATGTATCTTCGAATGATTATGATATTTACGTATGCAACGTTTTCATCTACCCTGCTCGAGAGGAAATTTGTAGCAGGTAGGTAAATTGATATGCGTTTATAAATAAATTGTTTCGAACGCATGTTGTGGTATTGCTGGGACTATTGGGAGTGTCATCTTAAAAGTATACTGCAATAATAGTATGTGATGCAATGCTCCAGATTTATTTTAGTCGGTTGTGATAATTCAACATTTTTCGGAATATTAGGAGCAGCACTTCTATCCGCACCGGTGTCTCTGCTGTCCCTCATGATTGCAAGTTTCGTCAGAGGAATGACCCTCGTTCCGATGTTCACGTTGCCAATATTTACCATAAGTTTTCCCCGGCCTCAGTCGTTTTGGAAAGGACTGTGGTTTATCAAAAGTTGTGGTCACAACGAGACACAGAAAATCATGCCCATGACAAGTAGTGTGGATTGGACGCTCTATGCGGACGTTGCCCCTTTTCTTGTTTTGGCATTTGCCAGGCGCAGTGAAGAAAATAGAGCTGGTAATTATTTTGTTCATGTTTTTTATTATCATTCTACGCCAAATGTCATATTAGGCATACTAAACATTTCAGCTTGATTCATTGGTTTTATTGTCTTGCTTGATTCAGAAAACTGTTTTACAGCAAGTGGCATTAAATTTAGTGTATCCTTTAAAATTAGTCAAAACCATTAATATTTTAGTAATAAACAACTATGTCACATTGGCGTTCAAGTAACCAGTTTTTACGAGCAATATTATATACCCAAAAGATAGGGTTTCAAATGATCACTCACAAGGAGGTGAGTTCCAAAAAGTCACTGCTCTATATAAAGAGCATTTTTTATAACTTTGGGATTTATGTGCATGGATTATTAGAAGGGGCATATTACGCTCTGGCTCGTATTGCTGGTTACAACCTCATTTTTCTTTAAACTATAGATTGTAAATATTTTTTTAGCAAGCGTCATTGATTGTGAGAAAATTCATAGGATTGCATTAGTTTGTTTTAGAACAGTATAGCTACTGATTCTTTTAAGTTTAGCAAATTTTGGAATGAAAGTACAATTTAGAAAACGATTTATAACATCCTGTATAGCGTTTAACATTTCCGACGTTTGTATAATCATCGAGACCGTAGTCTATAACTGACGATGGTCAAGGGCGTAACATCAGGAGGGTACAAGGGGGGTACAATCCTATCCTGTAATGTTAAAGGGTCCTATCGTGGGGTGATTTGCACCCCCTGTACCCCCCGGTTGTTACGCCTATGACGGTGGTACTTCGGAGGCTGTCCGATGTATGTAGATTTGTCTGATATTGGAGTTAACTATTACTCGAATGGAGTTGAGACTTCATGATAAGTCTCAGGTTTCAATGATCAGTTGTTTTGGAAAAAGTCGAAAATTTGAATTTAACTGAAAAAAAATGAAAGTTAACATGGGCAAATAGAAGTGAGAGAAGGGTCCCCCCTGTG
>JAHZNB010001127.1:0-11370 GCA_027744295.1 Callyntrura guangdongensis
AGATGCAGTTGACCATCGAAAGCTAGACAATTAAATTAATCTTTTCTCAAATAACCATGTCCTCTAACGTCGTCAGTGTACAAACCACTGAACCTTCATCTAAAATTATTTTTTGGTTCTACCAAACAACTACACCATCATCATGGCTGCCATGATGATGGTGTAGTTGTTTGGCAGAACCAAAAAATATTCCAAACAGCTTGGAAAATATTCCAAACAGCTTGGAAAATTACAAATATTAGTTTGTTATTTGCCTCGATGATTTTTGTTCAATGTTAGTTTTAGAGGTTCTGGAATTTTTTAATTTGGGTCTGGAAATTTCAATTTTTAAAAATTGATTCCTTGGAAATTTTGGACCCATGGAAGATTGTGTATGCCTGGCAAGTGGAAGAACAGTGGTAATAATAAAATAAATCAATGACGAACGTATTATATTTGAAATATTATATTTATGATATTCCGTTACATAAACTTTGGTGAGAAAATAACGGTAATACATTTCCAACACAGGGAGGAACTGAAGATGACGTTGCTAGTATGTATAGTCATGATGTTGAAATCATAGGGTCGGCTCATTTCGGAGAGGTATATTTTTTCAAACACATGTTATCAACTTATTTGCAAGTACCGGAAATATTCTGGTAAAATATTTTCAAAATAATTTGATGCGGTTAGTAAATTACTTATAAATACTTGTTTTTCTCCCAAAGGCATTGGAAGTTCAACACATTGAAGACGATGAAGTCGAAGGACCTCCTGAACCCGAACGAGAAAAGTGGGGCTCTAAAGTGGCATACATTTTAACTTTAATAGGCCATGCAGGTATATAAATTGACAAGATTTTTAAACTCATCGTGCAAACCTCTGCACTTAAATTAAACTTTAATTTAAAATATTTTAATACTTTCAACTTTTATTCATGTGTACGTAGTCGGATTTGGGAATATTTGGGTAAGTTCCCATACTTATCAATGTATGACTTCATTTTTTGAAAACCCTAAAATATTTTCACATCGCTTCAAACTGATTCAATTTAAAAAATCCATTATAGAGATTTCCCTACCAAATGCGAGAAAACGGTGGCCGTAAGTAACTTTCGATAAACCACATAAAAATATCTATATGGCTCTTTTTTACCAACAAAAGTACCTACAAACCACATAACTGCATAATATGTATTTGCTGTCTCTTGCCTGTTTTCTTATTTACTGGTCCCAGTTGCCTTCCTCATTCCATACTCCATTATGCTGGCAATCGTAGGAATCCCAACATTTTTCCTAGAATTAGCGGTAGGCCAACGAAGGAAGAAAGGAGTAGTTTACGCGTGGTCAGAAATAAGTCCGTCGTTAGGCGGCATCGGCGTTGCCTGTGGCTGGTGAACTTTTTTTTTATTTTCTCAAATTCTTTGGAGCTTTCTAAGCTGAAAAGGTTTTATTTGACTGAATAATTTCTTCCAGGTTGTGCTTTATGATTGGCCTGTACTATAACACTCTGATAGCTTACTGTCTCTCCTATTTTGTTGACGTAAGACGTTTCGTAAACTTTTGTGAATTTTTTTTGTGATATTTTTTATATAAAAAAAAATTTTTTTTAGTCATTTCGCAGTCCTCTACCGTGGACATCCTGCCAAACTATTAGTTATTACAGTAAGAACCCGGACCACAGAGATCAGTGTGAGGTAAAAAAATAGTAGTATATAAATAGGACCAAATCAGTAACTTTCAAGCAGTGTTAAATGAAATAATTTTTTATATAGAATAAGGTTGGTTCAAGAGCATCCAAATATTACTGGAATGCGATAACGTTGAGCATCTCTGAAGGACATGACGATCCTGGAACTTACAGTTGGTATGTATGTAATTTTTTAAATTATGCAGTGGTATTTTACATATACATAAATAAGTAATATATTGTAACGAAACAGAGGTTAGTAAATTAAATGACATTATTTCCCTTTCCCTCAGGTGGCTATTTCTGTATCTGCTCATATCATGGGTTTCCATTTTCGGCATTTTATTAAAAGGAACCAAATCCGTTGGTGCAGTAGTGTATCTCACAGCAGTTTTCCCCTACGTCGTTTTGTTGATCTTTTTCATTGGAAACTTGGCGATAGAACCGGATAAAAAGTGGCTAGGAGCTTATCGTTTACTTAAGCCTGATGTATAGTAAAGTCCAGAGATTTTTTTCACTAATATTTTCGAACAACTTGTCAAAGAAAGTTTTGAATTTTGATTGTTCCCGTAACTAATTTCAGTGGTACAAGCTCATCCAGCCGATAACTATACATACATACATCCAACTATGTACACAAAAATTATTATACCGATTTGAAAAAAATATAAATTCCTTCACCAAAACATAGGCAGTCTTGGGCATTTGAAATATGACGAATGTGTGGCCCAGATGAAATCTCTTTTTCCCAGTTCAGACCTTTCAACAAAACCGGATTTTTATGAGAAAAAGTATGACATTTATTTTTTCACAAAAGCAAACACTTGGACGGATATCGTTCCCGGAAACCTTACAAATAACATAACAATTAGGTATGGATACGGAGAAATTGAGGCGAAGGAGACTTATAGCAAGCAGGATGGCGATATATATGAAAGTATATACGACTACACTAAATTAAATCAAAGTCACTTGAGACTTAATACGCCGAACAGTTATTTACGGGATTGTTCTATCGGTCAAGAAGCCACGGCTGTGAGAAAAATATACCCTTAATTTCTTACCATTTTAGTTATTTTTGCTGTGTTTAGTCTTTACAATGTTTTCAGTGTCATGTGCGGTTTACAATATTTTTTATTGTGCCAATTAAGAGGTTTGCTACAAGCTTGCATTCTGTTTGTCTTTAGAGTGGCGGTGGTACTGGTTTTGTTTTCATCGCCTTCACCGAAGCCGTTAAGCATATTCCTGGAGCCAACTGGTGGTCAGTTCTTTTCTTTATTATGCTCATTACGTTAGGAATAGACTCGGGATTTGGATGTGTTGAAGGTATGAAAACGCTAGAGAATTGTGTAAATATTTATTTGCTCTCTTTATTGTAAGAGTAATTATTGTGATTGTTTGGAATTTGGAATTTATGTAGGCGTTGTTGCTGCAATACAGGACTTGACTCGCATGAAACGTTTGTATGCGACGGGTATATGCTTTTAAAAAAATTACGTTGCTTTGCTTTAATGCGTTTCCCCAAAAACATTTGGAAAGTGTAAAATGCTAATTTGTGTTTCTTGAAAAATGGTATCATTATATCATTATATCATCATTGTATATCATTCTACACTTTCCCACCATACCATGTCGATTAGATAAAAGCCTTCAAAATGTATTTTGTTCTGTGACATTGACAGCAATTTCTTGTGGCGTCCTGATGGTCGCCTCCATGCTAATATTTCCATTTGGCTGGGGATCGTACGCTTTAGATCTGTTGGACCAATGTAAAGTGCAAACCAAAATGTATTCAATTTCATTCTGTTGATTACTCAAAATCGCAACAAAAAATGTATGTTTTAGGGACAGCAAACTGGACACTTCTTGCAATTGCTTTACTGGAGTGCATAGCAGTGGCTTGGGATTATGGGCTGGCAAAGTGAGATTTTTATTTTTATTGTCATATCACAAAAAATTTTACGTCGTCGTCGTCAAAGACATCCTCTTTTCAAAACTGTCTCTCTACCTTTGTAGGATCTCTTACGACATTCATTTAATGACCGGGGAGAAACCAAATCTTTACATAATTCTCTGCTGGAAATATCTCACACCCATCGTTATTGTGGGACTGCTACTAGGATCCATTTGTCAATTTGTGTACGAAATTGTTCAGAATGGTGGGTTCACCTACAAAGTATTTCAGCCATCACATCCGGCAAGTGTTGAAGGGGACCGTGTATTGCCAATACCGGCATATATTGTGGGCACTGGATTTGTTCTCATGTTATTCGTCATTATGTGGGTGCCGCTTTATATGCTATTAAGGTAAGATGAGTAGAAATTTCGAGAATTATACAAAAAGATGTAGAGTCCAGCCACCCCCGCCATCATACTATAAGTTATGAATTTTAAATTAGGAAAACGAAGTACAATTTACTGAGAGAACAGGCTCCTTCACATTTTCCGGAGGAGGAGCTACGAGAAGAAAGGCAAATTAATGTGGACCGAGAAGAAGATCAGTTTACGGAGTCGGAAAAGGTTATCATGGGAAAACAGAGTCTTCAAAACCTCCAGCAGCATAGGGACAGAGAACAGGCTCCTGCATATTTTCCGGAGGAGGAGCTACGAGAAGAAAGGCAAATTAATGTGGACCGAGAAGAAGATCAGTTTACGGAGTCGGAAAAGGTTATCATGGGAAAACAGAGTCTTCAAGACCTCCAGCAGCATAGGGACAAAACAAGAAGTATGACATCTATTCACAAGAGAACTAGTAGTGGGAGCATATCATTGAAATAATTAAAATCATAAATGAAACAAACAAAAATGGGAAATTGTCAAGTACTCTATATACACAAATTTATAACAAGTTTCAAAAAAATGTGACCGGAAATGAAATAAAATCAAGCGCTACACTAAATTGGATTAAAATTAACAAAATATTTATTATTTACTGTGAAAGTTTGAGATAATGCATACATAATGCGCACTAAAAATCAATATCGGCATTCCGTAAGACTTGTTTGGAATCTTGATGAATATTTCACAAAGAAAAAAGTAGGTTTTATCATGGTATTCGCAAAAAATATTCGCATGAAATTTGTTTTCTTAACATTTTTGAGTTCGTAAACCGAGCCAGTGCGACAGCAAACGAGACCCCAGCAGAGAAAGATTTTTTTCCCCTTCCTCAAAGTTTCAATTGCAATGACAAGCTTGGTTGCAGCTTTCGGACTGTTGTATACACACGAGTTTATTTTATATTGCAAAATTCACCTCGTTGAATATGTAAGGGCAAAATATTTTATGTGAATAGGTTAGGTGAATAAATTTTTCTGTGGGTTTGTTACAAAACATAGGTAAAATTTTCATCAAGAAAAGTTAATTTTGTACGAAAAATGTAAACAATTCGGATTCGATACGCGATAACGAAGTATTTATTTGTCCTTAATGAATAGAAAGACAAAAACGAGGTAGCTTTAGGATAATTTTACGATCAATTGAAAAATATTAGTCAATAAATTATCAGTTTGTCATGTTGATAGATCTGCAAGGCTGTAAGAATGGACGTTATAACTTATAAGTTACACGGTGTACTACAGGGGCACTCTGAGACTCCAAATTTTTTGAGACAATGTGTAATGTAATACTATTACAATGCGTTATAATAAATATAACATACTACATACTCACTACCATATAATGAAAATGATTATTATATTGAACATCCAACCATTTAATGTAAAAATCAATGTGAATAAACCTTATGCCATTTTTTATCGTTTTATTGTTATATAAGAAAACTATAATTAATTCTTAATTTTTATAACTGTATCATAGTTTTCAGTTAATGAGTTTTTTACGCTTTTATGAAACCCCGATGCTCTATATCAAATTTTCAGCTCTTCCATCCGCGTTCTATTTATATGACATATGGAAGGATTTATAGGGACATGTCTGTTATGTTGTCCAGTCAGTCTATATTATTAAGTCTATATAGTGTAGCCTTTATCCATACACCCTGATGTGTCCGTCCGTCCGACCACAAAACAACCATAAAACCTTTACCCATACTATTATATCCAGAAGGTGTCCCTCCATGGATCCGACCCGGCCGTCCGTAAAAACGATATCTCGAATACCAAAAGAAATTTTGGAAATCTGTTTTCACCAATCGATAGCCAATAGCCACATTGCATCTATGAGCGGATTCCAGGAATGTTGAGCTTGAAACATCATTCAAGATCAAAAAAATTTGGGCGATTTTTTTCTGCCGTTTTGACCTAGTGGTTACGGTAACGAATTTCACTGCTTACTTTTTTTGAGGTACCGCGTTCTCAAACCAGAGAGTGCAAACTTTTTGCTTCCAGCACTGCAATAATAATAACAATTATTAAGAATCATTTAGATCCTTAATAAAAATGCTCTTCGTGCCAGGAAGGACCAGGTACCTCAAAAAAGTAAGCAAGGAAATTCGTTACCGTAGCCACTATGTCAAAACGGCAGAAAAAAGTCGCCCAAATTTTTTTGATCTTGAATGATGTTTCATGCTCAACATTCCTGGAATCCGCTCATATAGCTGCAATGTGACTTTACCAATAGCTCAAACTCAGTATGCAATGCAGGTACTGTGTCATAAAAGAGATTACCGAAAATCACTAACAACAGGCAGGGTATTGCCACGCTTTGTTTTTAAATTGTAAACAACGGCTGAGAATTAAGCACTCAAACAAGTGTACCATTACAAAAACAAAACAACAGACTATTATTGTAGGTTTTATTGCCTCGTTCAAAAATATTGTTAGCGCACTACAATACAAGGAAAACCCTGAACGACTCAAAAAAGCCTGGAGTTTAAGCATTCAAACACAAATTAGCATAAACCACAGCAAAAATTAACCATAGAACACTAATTTTCAACACCATGAAATTTCGAGTGACTTGCTATGTGAATCATGCTTCTAAACTGAACTTTAAAATTATGAATTAAGTTTAAATTTTGCCCCTCAACTGACCCCCCTGTTCAACATTTCAAGTATGCCATACAGATACCACTGCCCTAATGTACATGTGTATCAACTTTCAACCATATCGGTTAAAGTTAATATTTGGACCCTCAAATGACCCCCTGGGGGTCATCTAAATTCACATCAAGTCAAGCATAGAGATACTAATACCCTGTGTTGTATTTGGGGTTGCTTTGGGGCATGTGTCCAAAATTGTGCTGTAGGGGTCATTTCTGCTGTGGGTATATGTACATGCTTGTTTGAGTGCTTAATTCTCAGCCGTTGTTTACAATTTAAAAACAAAGCGTGGCAATACCCTGCCTGTTAGCGATTTTCGGTAATCTCTTATATGACACTGTACATCTTATGTACATAAACTACTGCATCGATTTATTATTCGGATTGGATGACCCCTGCGACCTCTGGAAGTCACCAAAGGTCAAATGTTCAAATACGTCCAAATGAGCTCAAACTCAGTATACATGTACACTGTGATCATCTTTAATAGAAAAGTTTATTTGATCCATAAAATCGAGGACAATGCGTCCAATATTCCAATTGGCATACCAAACTGTGGAGTGATTTCTGGGTTTCCAAACCAAAATAAGTTTTAGATCATTCGATCACATGGACACTGGCGCGGATCAAAAGTTAAGGGTGCGAAAAAATCCCTTTGATCAACAATAATAGGGACACTTGGATATGCGGTTAATAATAACACTTTAATCATTTTTTAGTCGAATGTTCAATTAAAATCGGGTTACATATTCTACCATAAGGGTTTATTTTATTAAATGAAATGAACTTTATTCGTTAAACTACTCAGGGGAAGTATATACTACACAAAGTTTTAGCGACTACGCATCAGTTTTATGGACCAAATTTTTTACATTTATTAAGCCCACGCACAAAAATCTCCCAAAATTTTTCATAAAAATGTCATAAATACTAACAAAAATACTAATTAATACTTCATATGTACCTAAACTAGTATACTGAATTTTAGTTGAATTGGGTGACTGGATGACCCATGTGTTCTCTGGAGTTCTTCAAAGTTCGATTATTGTTTAACCCATAAATACACAACCAACCCTTAAATACCTTCAATGCACCCTTCATAGTTCGTAACAATAGTAAACCTTCTTTCAACCCGGTTTGTTATGATTTCAAATTATTGATTTAATAAACCTACAAAGTAATAGTAGCAAAGTGATGAAGTAAACCTCCAAACCAACGCGAGGGGTACTTTGCCCCAAACAAATGACAACCATGAATTAGGACTATTTACTAGAACTGGTTGTGTACAAAAACCTCCTTAGAAAGGCTCATAATAAAGCCATATACAGTTTTGTGCATGTGTATGTGCATTGATCATGTTTCCCGTCGTCATCACGGGTCTTCGTCACTACATCTAAAATAGCAAAGTACAAAATTTCCCATCATCTTATTCCTCTTGCTAAACAAGACTTATTTTGAACGCTTCGACATTCGACACACATAAAAATAGACTTAATCAGCAATATTAAATATCAATAGGAGGCAAGTATCAGCGCCCCTTAAGAAGAAAACTGCTCTCTGATTGCTACTACTCATTGCTGCGTGCTTGCTCGATCACAGAACAGCCGTTTCGCTCTAATGCGCCTTCTATTCAATATTAAGTACCTTCCGCTCTCCATTACTATTGCAAACATAAAAATCTCTTTCCTCGATATTCGTGCACACAAGTAGTAATATACTACTGCCGCCACTAATCTAAACCTTTAACCTAATTTAATCCTCAAAAACCTTCGAGACTTGCGTACATAAACAACATTTTCACGACGAGGATCTACTCCAACTTATCGACCTGTATCGTTTTACATGTTTACCTCTTATCTCTCATAATCGCACCAGCATTTTTTTGAATTACTTCCTCTACAAAGAAACTGAAATGCGCAGTTATCCCTACACTTTCCCACCTTGGACCACAGCGTGCTCCAAACAATTTTTACATAAATTTGACTATTTAACCTCCACATCATCGAGAGTTTTGCTTTTTTACTTACACGGCCTATTTTAAAGTTCGAACAATAATTAGCTTTTTTACTATTATCAACAAAATCATCATCATCATCATCTTGTAACACTCGGTGTATAATAATAAATGCTTTTATCCCAACCATAAGAATAATAACATTTATGCCTTGTTGCCTCATTATTATTATGACAGGCAAAAGCAGGGCGAAGAGAGGAAAAGTGAAATGAAAAACAGGATGAAACGAGCAGAGAGAAGTACATCCACACAGGCCGACTGATCACATCACATCTTACATCTCTTCATCATCAAACAAAGCCATTTCAGAAGCTATAAAATAGCTACTTCTCTCCTTCTCTCGGCTCTCCTCTCCACCTTCAACAAGAAATGCAAAAGGAAGCAGCAACGGAGCGAGAGCTCTTTTTCTTCTCCTCTCCTGCTTGAGTCTCCTCTTTTGCTCGTCTTTTTCTGCTGCGTTGTTGTAGTTGTAGCATCATCGCTGCATTGAAATCAAATCTACTACCCCACCACCACCACACCACCAACAGCAACCGTGTATCACCGTCGAATGGAACGAAACGCGAGAGAAGAAGAGCTGAACGTGAATACGAAAATGCAGAAAAGAGCAAGAGCAGAGCAGCGAGAAGAGAAAAAAGGAAAAAAGCGAACAACGCGAACCAAGAGAAGCAATGCACGCGATGATAATGTAATGTTTCATGAAAAAGCATAGGAAAGATATGAAAATCAACCCACAATCCTCAACATGGTAGTTAGTACAAACTCTAATTTCTCAATTAATTGACCACCTAGAAGAAAATGAAGGTCACCGTTAGAATCGTCGATAATTGCTTGGTATTTGTGTCAAATTTGAGGAGAATCCTCCACGTAGTTTAGCAGATATTTAAGGATAAAGTTTAGAATGGGCATTCCTACAGGCGAAAATCTGTGTGACTTAATTAAACTAAATGTTTTATTTCAGGGGGTTCCCCCAGGGGGGAAGGGAATGTTTTTGAATTTTCTGGGCAAATATACATTTGTTTAGAGGCGGGTGGGTTCAAAGTCGAGGAAAATCCAGGAATCCTGCCCAAATCGCCCGAAAAGTGTACCACCAACAGTGAAAAGTTGGACTCATGTTGGAGATAATCAGTGATAGCGGGGGGTGCTGGGGGGATATGGAGGGGAGAGGGGTCTCATTAAAACCGCAAATATCAGACGGTTCGGAATCGGTGCGGAGGGGGGCGGTGGACGGGCGTTAAGCGGAGAAATTAATTGCTGAAAAGTTTAAAGAAACACATGAGAACGATCAGGAGTTGAGGCAAAGCGGCAGGAACGAGAGAGAAAAGTTAGCCTGCTTCTACTACGTCCGTCCCCGGCTTTGCTCGACAGATAGATATGTGGTGGTGGTGGTGGCTGAGAGAGGGGCAGATTGAGCCACCAAAGAAAAATAACATTTTTAGTAGCATTGTAGTTTTAGGTTGGTTGGTGGAAAACCTTGTGCTCTCTGCTGTCAACTTTACTGGTCGGTCAGTGTGGTATTCCTTGTTCGTCCTCAGGAAGACAAAATCACACACAAGTAGTGCTACAGAACAGGCAGAAAACGTATAAAGATTGAAGAAAGAACATTTTTAAGTATTATAAAGCAAAACGCAAAACGGGATCTCTTCTGGCTGCCACCGTCGTTTTTGGTACAGTTGCTACTCGGTTTCCCTGTGTGTGACATTATTTCTCGTCGTCGTCGTCCACGCTCTTTTACATTAACATCATAATTTTTGTGAAGGATTTAGATAATTTACGCCGCGCAGTGTACACTGGTGTATAACAAGGCTTACTTTTTTGAGCTACACACGGATATTAATTAGGTAAGTTACTGCAATGTTATTGTGAATTTAAATAGGTTAGAGTTGATAAGACTATGTGCGTATATAGTTGGTTGGTGATGTCCTTATCCTTCATATTTGGGCATCATTAAGAGTTAATAATCATTAAAAGGGGGTCAAGGGTCACTTATATATTCAAACTTAAATAAACTTTAAAACATGCAGGGTCATTTGAGTACTGTGTCCAGTGAGCAGTATTTTGTGTCGTGTCATATTGTTAAAGTACAGAAAACAATTAACGTGCGTGTTGTTTTTTGTGTAGAAATCTGAGTAAACATGGCAGATGCTGACAACAACGAAACGGCTGCGGCTCCCGCAACCCCCGCTCCAGCTCCGGCTGCCGCTGACGTAGCAAAGCCTAAGGGTAAAGGAAAGGCTCCGAAGAAAGCGGCTGCTCCCAAGGAAAGCAAAGCTGCCAAGCCAAAGGCAAAACCCAAGCCTGCTGACCACCCACCAACAGCAGAAATGGTGGCTGCTGCTATCAAGGGTCTCGCGGAGAGAGGAGGCTCGTCTCTTAAGGCAATCAAAAAGTACATCAGCGACAACTACAAAGTTGATACGGACAAGATGGCTCCCTTTATCAAACGCTACGTGCGCACCGCTGTGGGCAACGGAAGTCTGGTTCAGGTAAAAGGAAAAGGAGCAAATGGATCATTCCGACTTCCTACTGGCGCTAAGGGCAAACCTGCTGCTGCTGCGAAGAAACCTAAAGCTCCCGGTTCCCCCAAAAAGGCGAAGGCTGCCTCGCCCAAGAAAGCAAAGGCGGAGAGCGCTGCCAAGGCTAAACCTAAGTCTCCTAAAGCAAAGAAACCAAAAGCAGCAGCCG
>JAHZNB010001128.1:0-19257 GCA_027744295.1 Callyntrura guangdongensis
GTTAGATCGTTTCATGTTGGCTGCCAGTCGTAAATTACTTTACTGCAGTTTTATTTTGTAATTGTAACTTTATTCAACTAAGAAGTTACAGATTTGTTATACATCTTGCTAGTCTTGTGTTTGAAACTTTCCAGTTGATAGTAGATGCAACTATGATAAGGGGGTGTTTGAACTTCATTTCATGTACTTCCGAATTACACAACACATCAGCCGACACAGGAATCAGAAGACAGCGCTTTGAAATTCCATTTTTTTTTTCAAATTTGGCAATGTTTCCTTATTAGATCAATGGCATTTTTATGAGGTCTGGTAGAAGTGCATCCTTTTTCACAAAAATAGCGTCCACTCCACCCTGAATTTGCCACTGAACAGTAATTCATTGTTTTTGAGCAGCAAATATATCACTTTTCCCATATATTTTTCCATGATTTGTGTTGTTATTACCGGGGGTAATATTTATTATCCATCTGATGCACTTAAATAAAAATATGAGATTCATTGTCTGCCAAGCTTTTAGTATGTATTCGTGTCTCTCTGTTCTTTAACATTAGGGTACCGTTTTAATGCTTTATTGTCATTGTCAGTGAAAAGTAAGAAAATACCCGTGTAACTTCAGGATACAGTAATACACACAGTAGCAAGTGCATTGCGTGGGTAAACCGCCTTTGTAACCTTTATGTAGCTCGTTTGCTCAGCGGGCGTTTCTCTAGGTTGTGATCGTATATCGTCATTGCCACTGATATATTTGCGACCTGCTGCGAAATACCCTACAGTTTAGATTTCTTTCAGAAAGAAGATTTATTTTTATTTACTTGTGAATACAACAGCACCTCTACAGACAAAAGAAAACTACCAAAAATGAAACTTTTTTCGTGGATTAACATTGTCATGCAATCTGCAATCCCGTGTTTTATATAGAGACGATAGACACAGTTAGCGTCCGTAAAACGGGTAGAAACAATGCTGAGTGGTAGTAAAAACTTACCTAAACGAAGGTTCTATCCGGGGGAGTGAAAAATCAACGTAATTTTGATGAATGATAATTATTAGGTAATGTCTGTAATAGTTCACTGAGTATTGCATTGATTTAGCTGCTGGAGCTTGGGATATGTAATAATAATAATTATATGCTCATGCCCAAATCGCAATTTGAGTTTAGGAAAACATGCTCAGGATATTGTGTAACGAATGAAAATTAGGTATATAATTTGATTATTCGTAATATCTTTGTTTTTGTTATATCTGATAACTGTCTATGCCCAATGCATTGTTTTTGTATCATTTGAAGCAAAATTGTTTGCCAGCTTTAAAAAGAGTTAAATATATATTGAGCAAATATATTTTCCCCATCTCATTTCAATCTCGCACGTGGAAAATAAACAAACTGCTTAAAATTTGTTTGCAAGTTTTCGATGTTTCCAAACGTGGATAGTTTTTATGTGTCTGTTATTTTCCAAGTTATATACGGTTCCGTGATGTTTAAGTATTTTTGTCTAGGAGTAGGTAGTCGGAATTGTACGCGCTTATTGTACTAGGCAGTCTACCGTTTAGAAGCAAAATGGTAATTGTTTGCAAGTTTTCGATGCTTCCAAACGTGGATAGTTTTTATGCGTCTGATATTTTCCAAGTCCGTGATGTTTAAGTATTTTTGTCTAGGAGTAGGTAGTCGGAATTGTACGCGCTTATTGTACTAGGCAGTCTACCGTTTAGAAGCAAAATGGTATCTATTCCCAGGACATTTATACAATAAATTGATCTGTCATAAATTCAGTGACGGACTATATGTTGTAAGTACTTCCTATTTTGTGTGTACCGTCTTATCATCTACGCCCGAAAAAAGTACGCGGGTGATCATGTTTACCTAAGATCGTCATCATTTCTTCGTCTTTGTCATATTAAGGCAAACCTCTTTGAAATGGAAAGATGATGAGCAAAGCACGAATCGGTATTAAATGCACATTTTGTTGGAAGACAGGAGCTACAGCTACGCACTAAAAGAAAACGGAAGAAATGTCTTGATAGAAAAGAGAAGAAGGAATGAGTAAATCATTTTTTGCCCGAGCAATCCTTAAACAGGTCCATGATCTCTGGGATATCGTAAAGCATTTTTACTGCACGGCTCTATAATACAAAGTCAGTAGTGTGCGATAAGGTTTTGTTTCCTGAAGAGATAAGGTATGGTATACGTTACCAAAGTACATAATGGAAGGAGAAGAGGTGCATTTTTTTACCGGTAGAATTTCCCGTCATGGTACACCGAGCCCAAAAATTGAACCTACAGTAATTTAGTCGAAAATCATGGTAGCCTCTTTCGTTCTCTTTCTACTTTCTTTGGGATCCTCAGCATCCGTATCGTGTATTCTTTTACAAAAGTACAAAGGTGTAATATAGTGGTTTACTGGTTTTCGGGGAAAGTTAATATTATAGTGATTCCTTTTTGTGTATGTGTTTATGTGTAGAGCGTAGAGAGAAAATAACAGGTATTTTTTTATTCCAAAATAGTTGTTAAGCAGGCAGGCAGGCATCATGTTGGAACAACAAAAAATTTATCCTCTGAACGGAAGAAAATCCTTTTATGTAGAAAATGTAACCTGTATTCATGGACTAGCATGTTGGTGAGAGGAAGGGAAATGGGTTGAACAAAGCTTACCTTTTTTGTGTGTGGAAACCTTCTTCTCTTTACGTTGACGTATGTCTTTTTAGTATGAAAACTTTCACCGG
The DNA here is from genome assembly GCA_027744295.1 of Callyntrura guangdongensis. Taxonomy (NCBI): domain Eukaryota; kingdom Metazoa; phylum Arthropoda; class Collembola; order Entomobryomorpha; family Paronellidae; genus Callyntrura; species Callyntrura guangdongensis. The sequence continues at coordinate 2,722 of JAHZNB010001128.1, forward strand.
CTGACAGCAAACAAGCAAGAGAAAACAGCAAGGAGCAAAAGTGAACGCATGTACAAGCATTGTGTGTACACACGCTACATATCTTATGCTACGGTCCAGTTTAATGTAAGTACCCCCGGTACACAGCAAGTTGTTTAAGGGTCCTTTACCTGTATACGTACTTGCTTGGTGGAAACGGGAATGTATATTATGTACCCTTTCTTCTTCATCATCATATATACCAAACGATTTAGTTGGGTTAATGTGCGTTCTTTCGCATCTACAATGCGAGATGAAACTCATTTTTTGGTTTTTGATACCATCATTATATGTATGCGTTTCTTCTATCCTGTTTTTTGGACGTAAATATGCTGTTCCCTAAGCTTGTTCTTTTAACGCTACGAAAAAGGTAATAATAGCAGCAGTGGTGGTGGTTGATAGTGGCGGAAAGGGCAAACAAGTAGAAAAAAATGTGGAGAAAGATGAATGGTATGAGCTAATGGCGCTAGTTACAAGCGTCGTTCTCGGAACAACAAAGATGTTTAAGCGAAACAACAGGCTAACTGGCGTTCTCACTTATTATTTTTATGTGCTAGGAAATTGCTTTTTATCACTTTTTAGAGAAGGAGAAGAACACACGCTAATATGACGCATTAACAATATATATGTGTACGTTCATGTAAGTACTTTGTAAGAGAAATCTCCCAATGTTTTCCTCTCGTGTGTGCTTTTTGTGTAAGTCTCCGACCGTCATTGTGAAGTAGAACCCTGTAAAAAGAATATGGAACAGGTAGTACAAGTAGCTTATGAGCTTATTTTCGCGTTGATAGTTGGTATTTTAATAATAAATATAGGTGTTTAGTTGTAACTTCAATATGTGTTGTTGTTGTAAGTTTAATTTGGGAGCATGCCGCTGGTAGTCGGTTATTTATTAGAGTTTTCGATATATTTTTGCCCGTCGCAGTCGAGTCGTGCATGCCTACTCGTACTTTATTATTAGTTTCGCTCACAGCACTTTGGGCGGAAGTTTTTGTCTGTTTAACTTGAAAATAGAAAAAGCAGAAACCACAAAATTCAATATTGTATCGAGTATTCTTTTGGGACCGCGGAAGGAATACGAGAAGTAGAGAAATATTTCTCGGAAATAGTTTCTGGAGTACCACATACTCTCATGTATCCGCCGGATTGGGTTTGTACGTAGGTAATTGCTGTTGCCGATATTCAAATAGAAGATCATTAATAATCCTGTTGTTTTTGTGTAGAAGGTGAAAGTTTTACATTCCACGAATGTCATTGTTTCAATTTTGAGAAAATGATTTATATTCTTCATTGGTAGGCGACCTTAATTGAATGTAGCACGAGTACGAAAGATTTTAAGAAAAAATACAAATACAAATAGCATTTATTGTTTATAGGGACATGGAAGTAGAGAGAGGTATGTATTTATTTCTGACAGCTGCTTTCTGTGTATACTACGAGGGTGAGTGTGCCAACAAGTACACCATTTCTCTGCGTATGGATTCATAGAACTCTCTTATCTAAATTCAAACCTTCCTTGATGCCTTTCTAAACTAAGTGGTTAAATACAAAATATGTCTGCCGATATACCTATGACTATACCCTTTCCGTGTCAGATGTAAATTTTGCGCTTTTAATAATCGTGTTGTCGTTCGACTATAGTGTCAAAAAAGCCTGCGAGGTTGTTGGGTGTACGTATACTCGGGTACGGTAGTATCAGTAAAACAAATGTTCCTATACTACATTCCATAAATGAGGACATCCGCATTTATTTACCGTGTCCATTGTATACCTCTTCTTTTGTTCTTTTCCAGATGATAAGGATCTTTTATACACATACACACACGACATGTATAATCTCATTAACTGGTTTTGTAGGGTCGATAATGAGAAACATCGAGGGAGAACAAACTAGATGGTTAGTAATAGCGTTAAGCGTGTCTTGTGTGTTGCTCCATGCAGCATCAGCTTTTTTGCATCTTGCCTCACTGAATATGTAAGAAGAAACGTCTAGTTAGAGTAATCCTTCCTCTGCTGCTAAAACTGTTAAGGCAGCAGCACCATCACCACTGCTACTACTACTCTTGACGGAAAATGTGCGGGTCATTTTCATTTTCCAGATTGTTGATGTGAAGAAGCAAGTAATTTGATCAGATTGTGAAAGTTGTACTAGAGCGGCGGGAAAGAAATGTACCTAAGTAGTTGGTTGGTTGGGTGATGGGTTATAATAGTCGTTTGCTAATAATGAAATGACTGCCAGACTGCCACTTTAAATAATGTACATTGTTCATCTTTACGAATGATGGGCTGCGTGATGGGATGCGATGAAATCTACCAAGGTATATGCTTTCACCGTGCAACTCTAAAGCAGTTTTACACGTTCTGTCGCCGCTGTTGTTGGCTCTCTTCTCGGGTCGACTTGGGTTTGATGACAAGATACGTGATCGCATGAGAAGGTGGCGTATGTACGTATACAGGCATTGCCTTTCACGGTTGTTTGTATTTAGTGCTGGGCATAAAATAAAGAGAACGACTGGAATTACCCTGTGGAAGTAGATGTGACGTGAGATGTTGACTGTCTTTTACTTAAATGCCACCACTGCGACGACCGTCGTCGCCGTGGTGGAGCACTAGTAGCAGGACAGCTATTATTGCTATCAAGTAAGTCAGATAGACAAAAGAATTGTGTGGTCGTTGTTGAAAGGTTGAAGTGGCTGGTGAGCAGTAAAAGATTGTATTTATGTTCATACAAACTAACCTCTCTTGTTTCAATAGATCTCTTGTCGGAAATATCCGTCACCATTCATCACCATAACGTGGATGTGTGCAAAGACGGCAGTTGCATGCGAACATGAGTTGGAGATTATATGAGAAAAAAATGGTGTCATTATTTAAACAGGTATATATATGGGCACCTATATCTACATGAGATCCAGATTCCAGATGGTTGCTATTTTTGATGTGTGTAGCTTGTTGGTAATGTAACATCACTAATGTTGATGGCAACGGCGATGAGATCATCACTATAAGATTTTTCCGCCACCTGTGACTAAAAATGATGTTACTGGCGGGTCTAACGATATTCCGGGGGATACCCTGGATAGTAGTTCGACAAAATGTGGCCACGTTGGCACAATTCGAACTGCATAAAGCATCTTCATCGTCTTGAGCTACGTGCGGAAGTATTACTACAAGGAAAGTTTGCAGTTTATGTAGATTTTTATAAAGATTTACATTTTCCAACGTATTTTTATTGTACTCTTGTCATTCTTTTCTGCTTTCAAATCATAGTCTTTCCAAAAAACAGCATAAAAATGTATCTCTTTTTAGTGTGTTCGTGTTATTGTAGCTAGGTTGGCAGTATAGTGCCGGCATGCTCGTGCCAAAAACATTTACACTCATGTATAAAATATTTATTTGTGATTTTAGTATGGAAATGAATCGGTCATAAATATGGATGCGAAGAGAATTACACAAAATGAATAGTTGAGAACCAGAAGAGAAACGAGAAAATTTTGAAAACAGAGACAACTTTTAGTGAAAGGAGTATAAAAAAGGACACAGTAAGGTATGGCGCTACTGATTTGAGAGCGAATGCGAGAGACAACCGAGGATATGCTAGGCTGCTGTGTGGATGATAAAGGTGTTAATGAAAAAGCATAATAGAGATATTTTATTACTAAAAACGTGTTCTTTTGAGCAGAGTGCACTCAAAATTTAATGACGTTTACATTCATAATAATCTACCTTAAAGGTGGCAACTTCAGCTCGGGTTTTTCGTTCTTTGCTTTTGTATATCATAGAGAGCTCTCTCAAATATAGACATCGAGCACATGCTTGTGCACACCTTGCCAAACTTCTGTTGTTTGGCCGTATTTGTAGCTCGTCGTAGACTGTATATTATTGCGGAACGCGGAAACGATAAATGATTTTACTATTCCATTAGCCTGCAGAATGCTTTGCGTTTTACTTCTTTTAACTTGTCGTCAGCGTACTGGGATTTGCAAGCGTCAAATGTAGTGTGATTTGCTTAGCACGTCAAGTGTCGAATGTCTTGAAAGCCGAATTAATATCTAGCTGTTCTGAATGAATTTACTTTAGTACCTTTGTAAAGGTAACATGTACAGTGAAATGTACGTGAAAGCTTTTAAAATGCATGATTTCGTTGGAGTTTTTCAGAGGAAATCAAAAAGAGTCAAAAAATAATTATGTGGAAGGTACATGAAATGAAAAGTTAGATCGGCATTCTCTGCATTTAGGGTTATTTTGAAGTTATTTAGAAAATATGGTAGGGCTTTTTATGAGCAGCATAATAGCTTCTGTGATGTTTCGTAAACTATTTTATTTCGGTTGCTGACAATCAACGGAGTGCCGTTTATAACCAACTTTTTCCTTTGTATGAGAAATATTAGAAAATGTAATCTTCACACATAGTTGAATTTTTACCTATTACTGATGATGATGTTAGATCTTGTTATGATGAAATTTCAAGGAGGGTATGATGTAAACGTAAAATGCTACAGCCGTAAATCTCTGTATCTTTTTATTTCCGGTTCATGTTTAGAATTCAAAAGGTTTGCCGTGCTGATAACAACAATGTACCATGTACATTTATATGTGTATAATATATAAGTATTCTGTTATGGTGAACACGATAATATTTCAAGATGGGTCACAAGTTCAATAATATGCGATTTAATGTTAGATACTATTTGAATGTCTCTTTTATCGTATTTACGAGTACGTTTTGTGTGTAGGTAAAAATGCGGTTCAGACAAAGTTGTATACTAGTTTTGGAATGTTAAAGGGCCTATAGGTACTTTATTAGGATTGGATACAGTTTTATGCTGCAGACTCTCGCTGCTTCTTGTTGCCCCAGTAGTAGTGAAGTCGTTTTTGGCAACAACAACGGATGGTGATTTCGTTTGTAAGTATGCCATATTAACTAGCATTGTGGCATTCCATATGGCCTAACGGTTGACTGACTTTCACTCTAAAATTGTCAAAATATTTTATTGAGCCAACAGATGACTGTATTACTTGTTGTATTATGAGCATAGTAAGTAAGTAAGTAATATAGGGCTGGACCCAGTGGTACATGTGTTAGTACCCCGTCATCCAATTGCGGAATCCACCAGTGGGATTATTGCAAGTTACCCTTTCACCTGATACACTCACTGTTGCGATTGCTGTTGCACCCATAGTTCCCTTACGAGAGCATAACCGTGAATTTATCTGTTATATCTGGCAATCCTCGAAACTTTTAAAGCAGTGTGGTGGTAGTAATTGAAACAAAATTGTGTGTATCATCATAAGAGGTGAGATGGGTTCATAAAACATAAAATACTACAGTTCTCCCAACATTTTTTTTACTAAAATTTTGGTTTTTAGTGATGCAAAGCGTAAGTGCCATACTACATACGACTTACGACGCGAAGACTGAATAATAATATCTGTAATAATAATAATAATAGGAGACAAAGAACAGGAACAGGAACGTTGAGCTCAAATTTTATTATTCTGAATCGAGTAATTTAACGATGGCTTTTTGTTCTAAACTTGGAGTCATATTTCCCTTACGTAAATGAAAGTGTAATTTACGCTGCTGTTGGATGAGGACTGGAAATGCGATTATAACTTGAAATCATGTTTCCGCTTTCTACCAGCTGGCCGACGTTTATTGTCTCTTGATTCTAAATTTGTTCTCCTAAGTGCTCTTCTCAGAATGCCTGTTTTTAGTCTATAGTGAGCATTAGCCTGTTTATCCGGTCTTAGATTTTCCCAACTGAAAACTTTCTGGTTTTCAGATGATGACATTTCTCATTATGTCGACACCCTTTGCAGTTGCCAAAGATAGTAAAGATCTGTAATGTAAATAAATAGGTGCTCTATTCGGCATTGGGGTCAAATAACAAGGATGACTCAAAAGGGTTACAAGGGTTTGATTAGTGGACGTGGGAGGTGATGCAAACCCATAGATGGGTTTGCATCTTGATGACACTACAAGCTTATTGAGTTACTCTGACTATCTATTATAATCTTATACGCACACCATTGCTGTAAAAGTGATATGTTGGCTTTGAGCTATCTCAAGTTCTGTGAATGGTGAGGGTGAACTTATTTTCCATGGGATACGGTAATGCACGTGAACTGTGATTGTACGAGTGGCTCAAATGTAATAATGAATATGCTTTTTTCGGATATACGCTATCTAGGTGTAAACATAATTCTTTGCCCTTGTGTTTTGTATGTGTATTATTAATCTCTTGCATCATATTTCTCTCCAGTGGCAGTCGGCATGTTTGCGTTTTGCTTTAGATTTTAAGTACATCAGCATTTGACCATCTTCCACTTCTATGCAGGATTTTGATTTCAGCCGGAAACCCCCTAATTTAGGTTTGTGGTGACAAGGAATTCGCAATGGTACGCATCGCAGCGTCTCTTTGTAATTAATTAGGGAGGAGATATCGTTGGCTTACAGTCAGGTTCATTTTGGCTTATGTGGTTTATGTATTTACGATAGGATAAATGATTTGTCGACAGTGTGCAAAATCAACTAGACTGCCTATACCTATGTACATATACAGTAAACAGACGAAAGCATATTGTGTAATGCTAATATTGCTAATGCTTTTCATATGCCAACGGAAGACACGATTGTTTTTTGAATTGTGGTTTTGTCATCCCAAGATCAGATTAGGTAGTGGCTTGCATATTATGCATGTTGCATAGCTGTATGCATTTGTATTTGGTAGTTAATGAGATTGTCTTGTTGTCTGTCTGTCGTACTGTAAACACAATAACGTGAATAACAAATTTTGAAATTCTGTTTTCGCCAATCGATAAATATGGTCAATAGTTCTTATGAGTTCGAAAATGAGCATTTGGGGTCAACGGGGCGGGGGTCAAGTTTCAATTCATCATCATATAGTGTTTTACGGTAATGTTCATCATCACATTTTGGAATATTTCAGTAGTTGCACATTTGGGTTTACACCCTTCTCGTTTTAGCTCCGTTTACGCCGAAGTGTGTATCTAAATAGTCTAGGCACAAATTTTGTTAAAATTCTGATTCCTTGAAATGTGTGCGTTTAGTATGCCTGAGTTAACAAACTTGCCCTCGCAGTGAGCAAACATAAATTTTGATGTGAATGAAAAGATTAAATAAATACAGAGGCTGTTGTTGAGTAAGGGATTTACCCCGGAACGGTGTTAGTATTACGAATGCAAAGGATGAAATCAATTATTTCTTCTTTTCACACATCCTTGGGTTACATCCAACTTTTTTATTAATACACCAAATTCTCCGTAATTTTGTTTTGTATGTGGTGAGTATAGCAATTCATCATCATGATTTCGCCATCAATTCTGTCGTGAATACTACGTAGTGATTCCATTATTATATAAGACTAGAGGAAAGAAGTTAAACTATTTTCTTCCCCTGACATTGTCATCATCGCTACAGAAGTTTCGAATCAAATCAGTCAATACTCATCTATTCCAGAGAGCGCAATTATATACCGAGATCATTCATAAACTTGTACACTACATCATTCGTACACAATCAATACTCACTCACGCGATAAAAAAAATCAGGGTTCTTCTCATTGACGGTTGACCGAAGTTTTTATCTCAGAAGAGAACTTAACTACTTCTCTGACAAACAAACCAACCGACTAAAAAACTTCAACTAAACCTTCATTTATTCCAACCAACTTTTTTATTTTGCCTGGCCTTTCTTTTCTTCGTCTTCCAATCATCGGAGACTTGTAAAAAGCTGAACAAAGCATGCAAACCTTTCTGTCAGTAGTGTATGACCAGCGTGAGCATTTTGCATAGGCCTTTCTTTTCTTCGTCTTCCAATCATCGGAGACTTGTAAAAAGCTGAACAAAGCATGCAAACCTTTCTGTCAGTAGTGTATGACCAGTGTGAGCATTTTGCATGTGTGTAGTGGTTGAGTGGAAGTGAGTGAAACAAAACGGAAAGGAGCCTTATATGCTTTCCCATGGGAAGAGGAAAGTAAAGCATGTACAGTCTGTACAGAGAATTGGTAAGCTTAAACCACATTCAAGCATGGGAATGTCACATTTGTCTACCTTTCATTGGCACCGGCTCTCCAGTAGAACCAGTCAAGGAGTCCTTTCACGCTTATTTCTCTTTCCTCATTCACACATAAGCACCCACACACACACACACTGTTTTATCGAAAAAGTTTAATATCGGTGGGAATTTGAGGGAAAAAGTGTTGAGCGTTCATTCGTGTCTACTTACGTGTACCTCTCGATGAAGCTATAATAATATGAACTTTGTTCGTTCTCTTCTCACACACTTGTGGATACTGTTTTCTCGGCAAAGCTGACTGAACAATTGCACTAAACACTAGTGAAAAGGGAATATTGCGGCAAAGTAAAATATGTTAGCAGTCGCAGCAGTTGTGCTTTCACGGTAGGGGTAATAGGACGCATACAACTATGCTTAGCTGTTTACCGCTTACAATTGGTACAGGGTATTGCCAGCACAACGACGGAGGTATGGTATATGACTTACCAAAGTTGGTAAAAGTCTGAGATATATGTGTAGTTTGTTTCAGACGGATCTTGTTGCTGACGCTGATGGTAATGTATTAATGAGACAACTTTTCTCATTTTCTCCTCGGAGCACGCAAACGTGCTGAGTAGTTAAAACTGTGTGTATGTGTGAGAGAGAGATGGAGTTGGAAATGGGAAATAGATATAAAATTTGGTATGAATATCAACATTTCCTGGCGTTGACCTCCTGTTATGTTTATAAATGGGCCGCCAATTACTTATCCAAGAGTAGTCATGTTTGCTTTGGTATTTAAACTGTTTTTGTAGACGAACAACTTTATGTGTAGACTCCGAGAGAAAATTGAGATTTATAGACTTGAGCTACACCCGACGTATCCTTCACTACAATATTAGGTACTACGTGAAGATAACAAGCGGGGTGTATATCATCATCATGCTAATTAGAGTTTTAGAAAAAATCGTCACCTAATCCCTTTGTAATTTGGTTAATCCTGTGTAACCTCCCGAATGTATACTACTGTGTGTGGTGATATAGGGGAAAACTAAGCAAGCCTTTTTTCACAGAATTCCAAAAGGTCTTGTACATACGGTGTATGGTTCTGGGAGTTTAGCCTAAAGCCGACAACTACTCTACCGTGTCTTTTAATTATGTTTACATTTACAAAGTTTTGCTGTTTTAGTTTTAAATTTTTTATAAATGGTACTTGCTCCTTGTACAAGTTTTCATAAATCTGTCTATTCTGCTCTTATGTTGTGTTCATTATAATCTACTGGGTTAATTGGATTGCTTGTCTGAGTACTTTGATATTTTTAGGAAAAAATACGCTTGAACTCCTCCACTACTGGTGTATTAATGACAGGGACAGGATTGTGTATCTGTATTTCAGTGAAATAGTCAAATTCTGTTTACACATTCAACATTGAACCAAGTAGCTAATTAAATTTTGTTTTTCTTACCAAAAGAAAATGTTATCGAGTTTTTTTGCAGATCATGACTTTTATATCAAGTACCGCCGGGTTACCTCTTCTCACATTTGGTGAGTAACAGGAAGAAATAACATTTCCCCTCTATCTTTTAAATTAAACACTAAACTTTGCAATCGTATCACGTAATAACAAAGCTTTTCTTTGTTTAAAGGCATTTGCTGGAAGTTTTATTTTCATATGCTTTTTATCTAAAAAAAAAAAAAAAAGTCAAAAGAGTAGTTCCATCAGCCACACGCAAAAAAAATTAATTTCCTCCTTTTCCAGATTTTGGTGGCGGAAACAAGTGAACGCGTCTCCAGAATAGGAATGAGAGTTATAATATTGTGTCGGAATTATACCGTGGATATACAATGTGTATGTCGTGTGTATTTACTAAAAAGATGCATACAAGCGACAAACGAGGTGTCTCGTTTTATAGCACCAAAAAATTTAATTTTCAGCTTCAGCAAATAAACCAAAATATGTCGTGCTTTAATGCGTGAAAATGCTCTATTCTCCTTTTTGCTTCATTCTATCCGGCACGTTTTATAGTATGGCGAGGATGAGAGGTCTATAAAAATATTTTCTTTTATGACATAAAAGTTTCAGATTTTTTTCTGCCAGGAAAAGATATACAACCCGGGTGAAAGATGACTGATATACTGTAAAACGGCCACGATAATGGTTGTTATTACTAGGCTTGAAAAAAAGTTAGATGAGATGAGGTAGAGATTTGATGCTTCAAAAAATGATAAGTAATTTACCATCTTCCTTCTACTATCAACGACAATGGTTGATATAGATAGACTAGACTCCTTCCTTTACTGTCTGAACGTTACAAAATGAATTCAGAGCGGAACTGGTAATGTAATTTCATGGGGATCTTTCTCTTTGTATGTCTCTCTCTATCGCTCCAGTCTGCTGGAAAGAAACACAAAAGGTTTTTATGGAGTACCTAAAATGCCCATTCGACCTTATTCGCCCAAACGCTTGGAGAGAAAGGTATGCTTCTATCATAACCGTAACCCGCTTGGCTTACCTTTATTATTACGGTAAAAATTTGGTGCCTTTATCATCCCTAGTGTTTTTCTCTTGTGTAATGTACCCTTTTACATCAAGCTCACATGCCATATCATGCAACCCGTTTGGAAGAGTGAATGCCAATCTAATTGTAAATGAAGTCGTCATTTTCCCAAACGACACTTTCATATTCTCCCTTTTTTCATTCTCTAACCTACCTTGCCTTTTTCGATCGGGACGTGTAAAATCTTTTGTTACATTCCTTCGGTTTCGTGTGCACTTAACTCGATTGTCTTCTGATTCTATTTTGTAGCAACAACAAATTATATTTCACTTATAATCCGGCATGTATGAAATGAAATAACAAAGGACACGCATCTCTAATGCGGTGGTTGTAGTATGGTACACAATGTTTTAACATTTTAACTTGTGGTCTCCTCGGAATGCAATTTCTGAAAATGACGAATGGAATTTATCCGTTTTCCGTTAAATGGGTGTAGGTACCTATTTTTGACAAAAAAAACATAACGTGCTTATCCAGACGTATCCAGAGAGAAAAATGTTGACTGAAATTAGGGAAATGGCCAGGCTTATTTGCTATACGAAAGTTTGTATTTTTTCACTTGTCAGTCAGCTAGAGTAGGTAAGTACATATATAGAGGTATTATTTATACGCTGTGTTTTGTACGTATATTTACGCAAGAGAAAATTTGTCTCGTCGACGCTTATTACCCCAACACACAAAGCATCGTGACACTTTTAGAAGAAAAACAACTAAAGAAAAACGCATGTTACAATATACAGGCTATTACTGCTATTACACTTGGTTTCCTCATGTGCCGTGTGTACGTTTCTCCTAAATCCTTTAAAAATCTGATATATGTATATTGTTGCGAATTCTATTTTTATCATAAAAAGACTGAAGAGAGCATGCTTATATACGTCGTAAATGTGGAATGGGAAAGTATTTTTTCATTGGTAGGACGTGTGTTACATTTCACTATGTATGTAGTTTTCTCTCTTGGTTTTTCTTTCTTCCTCTCTCTTCTCCCCGCTACTTCCTCATCTGTGTTAGCTGTTCTGTTGTTTCGCTGTTCTTGTATATTTTATAGGTAGGTATGTTGCATGTAGTTCGTAGAAATCACTGTACAGAACGAGAGAGCAGTGGAGGGAAATGTCATCCCCAAGTGGCGTCTTTTTACTTTTGCTGAATTTTTATATTTATATTTACCATTGGTATTATATATACTTCTCCGACCACTAGATTTTACTTAAGTTGCGTTACATACGACGACAACCTCTTTTTCACGAATAAATTTTCATTGCTCCTTGCCGGTTGGTGGATCACTTACCATGATAATTTTGCTACAGGGACATATACCAGTCGACTTGCAAGTATCCACTAGTATTACCGCTGCCTATCTCGCACTTTTATATACTTTTACTATCACTTCTGCTACTAGTGGGGATGGTAGTAAACCATTGTTACAATAATAAATTGTAGCAGGCAGAATAATAACATGATAGTTTGCATGCTCTTCTCTCTCTCTCTCTCGCTGCTCGTTATGCAGAACTAGCTTGAAAAATTCTCTGGTTGTACAAATATTTTGTACGGCTTACATATTTTGTATGTAATTCTCATGTTATTCTATACATGGTCGCATGTCCTGTTTTCTCATTACGTATGCTACGACTGTCATTTACCGTATACATATCTACTTTGCATGTCCTCCTCACACAAGCTCGTAAATCAGTTGATTTAGGCTCGTTGCTTTTTTCCTCCTTTTTAGAGACACATATTCTCTGGCTGAAAATCAAGCCAATCTCATATTTACAGTCGAAAGAAACAGGCGTGCGATATTTAAATGCAATGCAGCTAGTTAGGTATATAGAGTTTGTAATTCTGTAAATCGGGCTTGTTTTTATTCGATGACATTTGATTCTTTTTAGAAAAAATGTACATAGATATGCATGTTTTTCTTGAAAGACGAAGACGAATATTCAATTTATTTATATATGCATTATGTACCTACTTATACGAACATATGCATTTTGGTTGCTTAAAGCGAAAATTGGGGAGTAATAAATAAGCGGGTAAGGAAAAGCGGGGAAAGTGATAAAAGAATTCAAGACGATTGCCAGATTGTATAATAAATTTTCTCTCGTATTTCTTGTTTTAATTGACTTTCAAAACAGCTGCCTTATCTCATATTCGTACTTAATTTAGTTTCATCTATATGCATACTTCATTCTGAAGAAAGAGAGAGCAAAGCAAATCCAGGCGAAGGAGCAAACACAAAAATAGTTACGAGCAATATTATTCTTTTAGTCGTCTTGCTTAAAGAAGACTTTTAATGACATTCCAATTATATCGCTAAACAATAGTAGTGACGGAGAAAATGCGAATTTTAACGAAGACACTGACTATTTGTGTACGTGTGCCAAAACGTGTTTATATTTGTCCTTTTTCTCAAAATGTGTTTGTTGTTTTTAAAGAGATTGGACAAACATTATCACTGACGAGGGAAAGTATACATAGGTGCATATACATACAATTCCTTTGCCTTTCTGTGTATGTATGTTCGAATGTTCAGAGGAAAGTTTCACAACTTAATTTTGTCCTTCCCTCTCCTGCTGTCTTTTACTCGTTTCAATGTATTTACTGTATTGCATTTCGCCTGTTTGAACTTTCATTTCATTTGTACACAAATGGTATTTCTTTTTCCAACGACACGAAAAAATACCATTGGCTGTTTTACATGTGTAGATGTACAACCGCATTTCACAAGTTCATCTTGTTAGTTTACTTTTATCATTTTATCAGGCTTGCTTTGGCTATACAAAGTGCTTGGAATTTGTGTCTGCTGCTGCGTGAAGAGGGATATCTATTCTGGGGTTCTGGGTAGCGTTTTTTTCAGGTAATCCCCAACTAAGTTTACGTACACTACATCAATCGTGGGTGTGTAGATATTCAAAAAACTTTTCTCCTGCTTTCTTTCATTTGCTCGAGTCGACTTAGCTGGAAGCAGATCTTTTTTTATCTACATCAGGATGTATACCACTGTCTCTATAACGGTAGATTATGTGGATAGCCGGAAAACATGGGAGTGACTTTGGTGTATATACATCAGGAACTAATTTACTGACAAGGTAAATCACCCCCGTAGAATGCCAATATCTTTTTTTAAATCCATCTCTTGTTGTATAGCACGCTTTATATATAACGCAAGTCTTCCTAAGGAGGTTGCGAAGGCCTTAAAACAGCGTCATTTTATTGTTGTCTTTGGTTCTTGCGAATTTTGCTCGTTGTTGTTTCAATAGCAAAGGCGGAGAAAGTCGGATCAGTCAGCATAGCTCGAGAATAGTTATCTGGATTTTTTTCGTTTCGTCTTTCCAGTTTGCGTTTACTTACTACTTGGCTACAGTCAGTAAAGTCGCTTTGTGCATACAAAATTAGATTTAAAAAATACAAGTAAACTGAACGATATATGTGTGTGGAAAAGAGTTGTGCTCTTTTCGGTTTCCACTAGTTTGGACATTTATAACTCTGAGAAGTAAGGTTGAAAGGATGAAGAACGAAACGAAAATATAGCAAACAGTTTTAAGTAAACAAAACTTTCTTCGTCGTGCTCAACTCGGGGGTGATGAGAAAGTGAATATATTACGTTTTGCGGATGCACACAAAAACCAACGGCTCTTCCTGCTGCCCAAAATTTTGTACGACGACTGCCACGACGATAACCACACCGAGAAAAGATGCTTTATGCTCCCGTTCCTAAACCACAACTTGGAACAGGGAGTTGATGGCTGGAGTATGCACTACGCTGGGGATGACGATGATGAGCACTGGCATGTTTTTATGCAGACAGATTTACTTGGTATGTTTCGAGGTAGTATAAAGTATAAGCACAAAGTGGAGGGAGTCTGATAAAGTTCCAAAATGTCACTGAAGCCGTCACCCTAATGAAGAAATTTCCGGGGAAGATGTATGCTTGCATGTGTGTTCATGTAAGTGGATGTGTGGTTAACAAAAAGTGTTTTGTTTTATGCATCAGCTGACATGAAGTGACTGTTAGTAGAAAGCAAATTAGAAAACTGTAGCTTCCTTCCTCTTCTCATGGAATGGATGAGTCTTCTGCTCATGTTGATGACGACGATGTGACAAACGCATGCATGTTTGCGTTCATGCATTGACGGTTCCGTTTATGTCACCATTTTCAGTCTGCAATGCAGTAAATATTGGACCGTTTATTAGTGTTTTGGTTGCCTGTAGCTAGGCACGTGGCCTAGTTTGCTATTCGGCTATTTGAGGGAAACATATCCATCCCCGTTAGGGAATTGTAGATAGGTATTTGTGATAAAACCTGTCCTATAGGTAACCAAAACCATTCACCATCTGACTGATATACCAGTGTCGCTACAGAAATACCGCCATCAGGAACTGTCAAGAAAATGGCGGTAGTGGCTGGAACCGTTAAGCGACAAACACATCCGCATTCTTTCATTCCTATTGTAATGTTGTTTAAAAACAAAGCAGACAAGTAAATTGTTCATGCGGACGTTATCAGTAATTAAGTGCATAGTTTAGTGAATGGAGCATGGTCACATAATAGATACACGGAAGGTTTCCTGGTAAGGCTGGAAGGAAGGTAGAGAGAAGTGAACCATAAATAAATAATCTGTCGTGATTCCAGCCATTTCTCTTCATTATTTGTAATCGTAACGACTAACGACGTTATCGTAATGTGTGTACACATGTATTTCCGGTAGAAATGCTGCCAGGATGAAAGTGATTATTTTCTATTTAAAGACAGCACTATTTTGCAATTAAAGTCCTATGTTAGGTGATGCTCCGTCATAAAGAAAGACAACGAGACCCGGAAGAAATATTATGTGAAGGGAAGGATTGTACTAAAGCGGTGGTGCTGAAGAATTATGCGAGTCTGAGCAGCCATCCAGCATCCTGGTAAACAATGAAAATAGGTCGTTTGCCTGTCTTTAATGTGTCAACCAACTAACATGACACAGTGCTGCAGTTCTGGATCAAATGATTAGTATTAATATCTAGTTTAGTTCATATAATATTTAGGTTAATATGAACCGTTATAATGAATATTAAAAGAAAATTAGGAAAGGTAGTTAAGACTGGATAGAGCGAGCGGCAACCACTTTAAATTTGTATGTTGGTTTTGGTAATATCAATATCATCATGAATGTACGTCGTCGTTTTTTCTCTCCTCGTCATTAATGTGAGTGTACACAAGCAACCGAGATTTTTTTTAATATCATAGCTCTACTACTATGGTAAGTCCTTTATTGGGACCATGCACAATTCATGTTGGCCTTAGGCGTAACCGCGTAACTATAATGCATTATTATAATAGCAATAGTGGTAGTGTCGGTGGTAGGTAGCGTAGTTGGTCTCATCTTCGTCATTAAATTCCCTGCTTCTATGTTCATTTTTCACTATCCTCCGGGAGCTGTTTCATTTACTAAAGGGGAAGTACGTTTGAAGAGCCCGAGATATACAACACGGAGGGAGAACTTAAAAGAAAAAGCGAGTGAGAGAAAAGGCAAACCTGCTGAGTTGAAGTGAGAAGAGAGAAAAAGAGAATAGTAGGACGGCAACAACGATGATGAGAGTCTTCTTGCCGGACGAGCAAACAGTTTATGAGCAGTGTGTGAATGTGAGTGCCTTTAAAGAGGCAAGTGAATGTGAGTAATGGCTCGTGATGCACAGATTTGTGATCAGTCAGGTGGAAAATAACGTCTTCAACTTTTACTTCTCTTTGCATCTGATGTACGTGCATTATGAATATACGAAGAGGTACAAAGCGGGGGTACTTATTTCGTGTGTCTCCTCCTTTCTCTTTTGTGCACTTTTACTTTATTCTCAGGAATTAGGCGTGCTACATGAGACCAATAGGGTATTAATACCGCCATGTCGCCTACTTTTTTCAGTAATGAGTATATTTATTTTAGAGTGTACATTTTATAATATTA
>JAHZNB010001129.1:0-39254 GCA_027744295.1 Callyntrura guangdongensis
TCTACCCTCTATATTTAAAGAACCAAGGGTCGTCCTCCCGCAAAATAACAAAAAAAAATCTGGAACAGTGCACGTACACCTCTTATAATTATTCAACCATGAAATTTCAAGTTTCTTCGCTTCTACAATCTCACACCGGGTGCGAAAGAAGATGAGAGAAAAAATATTCCTTTGTGTTTTTTTGTGTCCCGGTATCTTTTCGAATTCACAAAAAATAAATTGTCTTCTACACAACTCTAAAGCCCCATTTCTTATTTTCCATCACTCACTTTTGTATACCAGGTAATAATAATATCATTAGAGAGAAAAAATGGGTAAATATTTTGTTGATAGTAACTTCTCTCTATTCCCTGCTGCTACTATAAACGACTCTCTTTGTCTATTTTTTGTGTTAGCTGGCGTGCGATCTCCTCTCTGAAGCGACTCCAAAAAGCGACTAAACTGAAAACCGACCAAACAACACGAACCAACACCATACAATCACCACCAGCTACATAGCAGCAACAGCAGCAGCAGCCAAGAAACTTTCAACTTTTGTTCAAGTTGAGTTGTTATAGTTGTTGTAGTAGTACAAGTAGTAGTAGCAGCAGTCGTTTTACTTCTTTTTTTCCCTTTCTGCTTCTCTCGCAGCTTTGAAGCCACTACCATCACCACACATTACAACAATATCATTCCACCAGAAAGAGTCGAAGAAATAGAGAAGCCCCATTGAAAAAGGCCCCAAAAAAGCACACAAAATCTAACACCACCACAGTGCCAAGAGAACTTGAAGAAGAAGAACAAGAAGAGTTTTAGAATGGAAAGCCTCTCTCTCTTTTTTTCTAATAGTTGGAGCCGCAGCACATACGGACAAACTGAGCGTGTTTTTTTAGTTTTAGGGGTATTTTTTGCCTTATATTTCCCATCTCCATAATAATAATAATGAAGCTACCTAGAAGGTACATATAACAGACATGTATAATGTTATTAGTATTTGTGTTGGGATGAAAGAATAGGAAGCATATTATGGTGCAGCAGCAGCAGTACACGTACATTTCTACACAGATATTCCAGACTGCTTTTCTTCCTTTAACACAATCTGACATATGGGTACCGTCGTCGTCGTCGTGCTACCAGGGAAAAATGGAGGATGCTGATGGGAGATGTTTTTACAGTGACATTTACATGCGGTGGGGGGAGGGGAGGAGAGGTATACAGAGAGAGAGAGAATCTGGGAGATGAGAGAGAGGTTGAATGAAGATTCTCGCCACGTTTCCACTTTATGGTGTATTCTACCAAAAATTTATTATGAATGACTCCATTGTCGACATTCGACAGTGTCGGCGTCATCCTGTTCCGAAGGAGAAGGAAGAAGACGATGATAGCGAAGAAAAAGGTGATGATGGCAAAAGGACTAGCCTCATCATCATGATCGGTGTCTTTCTTGTACATATGCATGCACGTAACTGGGTTACAAAAAAGGGGATTTGTCGCCACTCAGAAAAAATTAAGTGAGTCACACGAGACGAGAGAGGGAGGGTGATACAAGGAAAATGGGAACAAAAATAGCGTATTAGAGAGAAACAATTTCTGGGAGTAAATAAAGTCATCAAAGAAGGGTAACCAGAGAGAGATAGAGAGAGAAGTACCATCACCAATACTAGCAGTACAGGAGGAGAGCTCATCCGGGGTCGTCTTCGGTTGCCTAGCGCATAAAAAATTCTGGGAGAACATGTCGGAAGCTTTAGTATTTTGTGGCTGCTCACATAAAAATGCAATTCTATCATTTATTTCTTCTCTGGAGAGTGAGAGAGAGAGAGAGAAACGGTAGGCGAGAGGGAAATGTCGTTTTTTTATTCAGATTCACGTTTAGAATAACGTTACCTTTTTGTCTGCTCTCTTACGCGGAATAGTTTTCTTACCTGGATCAAAACTGTAAGCCCTACCAAAATGAATAGGTAATAAGGAGAGGAATAAAAATGCATGGAAAAAAGAAGAAAAGAAAAATAAAATCGAGAGTGGAGTCAAAAAGAAGAAGAAAGGTTTTTGTCTGTTGGGCTCTCTGGCATAGCAAGAAAGAATATTCTATGATGCCTGTATGCATGTGTGTCTACATTGTTGAACGCGATCGTATAAGTCGTCGGTGAGTTGTTCTCTTCGTCCAGTTCATATCGTCGTGTCTTTTTTCTGGCTAGGTAAGTACTACACGGTGGGGTTCCTCTTTGTATTTTTCTAGTATCTGAGTGAGAGGAACAATAATACCTAAACATCCAGCTTGGTAACAATGATGATGAGGGGGATATGTACATGCTCATCACACGGTGGCTTCTTCAACAGCAGCACACACAGTTTTATCTTTGCGTACAGAGATTTACAACAGTTCAGTACAGCCTGGAGCTAGAGAGAGAGAGAGAGGTACACCGAAGAAAACGTCAAGAACGAAACCATTTCGTTTATAATGACAGTAACGAGGTAACACTCTTCCTAACTCAAACCCATTTTCCCTTGTAAAATATTTACACGTCGGTTAACGGAAACGGAAATGGGTCAGGTTGGGGAAATAACGGGATTGACCCCAGAGAAAAAAAAACTTTTATCTTCATTATTTTTTCAAGACGCCATAAATCGGGAATGTAGAGCTGGGCAAGTTTTCTGGCCGGCCGGCCGCCGGACACTGTACAATCGGGGTTTCTTAAGAAAGTCTCACTTAAATGTGCGTTTCTACCAAGTGGTATGCAAGGGGATGCATGTGTGAGTTTGAGTATTGAACCTTGTTAATGTTACTTTGTTGCGTTTCTGACAATTACTACTATGGAAGGCAGATAGAGAGAGAGAGAGAGAGGAGGAAAAAAGGATAAACATTCAAAACGCAGCAAACAAGAGCGTATATCACTACACACTCCAACTACATGTTGTTGTGGTTACAATGGTTTTTCAATGGCAGCTTCATAACTGCCTATGCATCGTTATGTGGGCTAATGGACTCCATCATGATGATCATCCTCGTCGTCATCCGCGTACACACAAACACGCATACCTATACTCTAAAAACATGCTGTTTTTTACCATTTTTTCTCGAAGAACAAGAAGGGAGAGAAAATGTATCCAAACAGAAATGCGATGAGAAAATCAAATTGGTTTCGTTTTAGTAATGACAGCAATATACTCTGACATTCTCAGGCTCGATAATAATAATAATAATATTATAAAACCCCTCTGCGCCTAATAATACCCCGATAGCTCCAACAACATACATTCAACTGTGACGTTCAAGGAGAATAAATATGAGAAGACTTTTTCAGCTACATGGTAGTTATCGTGTTGTGTAATTATTAGGCTTTTTAGTATACAGAGAGAGAGAGAGAGAGTAGATACAGCACACACCATACTTTAAATTATAACAACGCATTTTTCCCTGGAGGAGCACACGGCAGGCTTTACGGGGGATTTATTCTGGTTTTCTCCGAAAGTGGACGCGGTGATGGCAGGCAGCTATACTCCTTTCAGCCGGACTTAACAGTCGCGCTGCTTTGGAAAATCAATGGATCAATATATTGTATTTGTTTGCTTCTGCATAAGTGGTTGGCTCACACCACCACCACCAGTAGTGAAGACGGTTTAAAAATTAACAGTTTTCGATATTTTAACGAATTCTAGCCCTTGCTTATGACCAGGTGATGTTAATGATGACGATACAGGATTTGTATGCTTATACTTGTCTGCTGACAACATTGACCTTGACTACCAAACTTTTACTATTACTACTACTAACTATTACTCCCTCACCCCCTCTCCCCTTCTTTAGTCCCCTCTGGCCATTTTGACTATATCTCGTCTACAGTTCACCAACCCTCCAACTTTACCTAATATTATGGAGGTGGTGTTTTGTGGTCAACCCTGAAAATTCCCTCGAACATCACCACCACCACCAGCGCATACCCACGCAGATATGTTGTTATTATGTTGGGGTACGGTTGAACTTGAGAAATAAACAAGTGGCGATAGGGAAATAGGATCAATTTACTGGAATTCTCGTGTACAAATGCAGAATGGCAGCAGCAGAAGAGCCATTGACTAACAAGAGCAGAGCAAACCGCATACAAGGTAAAAACGGTTTCGAGTGGCTTCGCGGTCATCATGTTGTCGTCAACGTCTACTTATTTCACAGAGGTATGCAGCTAGAGAGTTAAGTTGTATGGATAAACAGGACCGAACAACATACCCAACTACGTACCCAACTACACACACTCACAAAACAAGAAGCCAGTTAGCTCATGAAAATTTCCTCGCAGTTGCTACAACTTGCTACCTTGTAAAACTTGTAATAATAATAATGATAATGTGTTTGTAGTCGGTCTGTCCGTCGTTGCACCACAACTCTGGGGATGTCCGTTGTCAATATTTTTAGGATTGTCAGCGCAGAAGGTTACCATTAATGAAATCGATAGCATTTCATAGTCAGCAGTGGGCTTGTTTGTTCGTTCAAGAGTGGAGAGAGAGAGAGAGAGGTGGGAGAAGAAAGAAAATTTTGCCCTCGAGTGAACACACGTTTGTGAAGAAGAATGCTGCAAGAGTGGCACACCAGCAGCAGCTCAACTTGTATTTTCACAGGAAAATATATATATTTATTTGAGGTTTGAAGGACTGGTACGTACACGGACAGGTGGGGAATAGTAGGTCATCGTCGTTGTATCGCACCACCACCACCACAACAAGAACACTGTAATGTTTTGTCGGGTGAGTTGTGCACTTGTTTCTCTTCAAGCGTGTATCTGTGTGTGTGTTTGCAAAAACGGGTATATTTCGGGCGATGACAGCATGGCAGCATATGTGGGGCTTTTTGGGGCAGAGAGAAAATAAAAGACATTCCGATACTTGAAAGAGAGCGGTGGACTTGAAACATTTTTTTTTGTCGGCGGGGTTTCCCGCTACTTGGTAAACTAAACTATCTCCGGCAGCGAGAGAGACAGTAAGGAACGCTCTCTGGTATAACACAAAGCACACTGGCAAAATTCCTTAAGTGACATTCATAGCACCACCATGCGAGAAACGAAACAAAAAAAAACGGAAGCAGGGAATAATGTTCATTGGATTGAATGTTATGATAATGAAGGAAATAACGGTGACACGAAAGAACCAGCCACGGGTGTAATGCTGCGTAAAAATAAGTATAGGCGAGGAATTACTAGCTCAAGACCCGTGGAAGCTCAAGGGATTATCCAACTGACTAACTACCTGCTTTTGTAAGGAAAATAAACAAATGAAAGAATGCTATGGAATGTGTACACATAAACAGAACAACTACCCGTATCTCTTCTCCAATTCCCGGGTAGTATACAAAACTGGCCGGGTGGTGTTTTCTCTAGTTTCGACAAAATTAATTTAATTAACACACTTTTTAGGATTTACTGCCCTTTCTAGATTAAAACTTTAGTCATTATCTCGGTTAAATTGTAAACAACAAAATACGCCCTTTGTGCGTTTATTTCTTCCCGAGTGCCTTTTCACAATAGAAATATAAAATAAGTAACAGAATAGGAGCACCGACCACACACACAAACACGCGCGCATTTACATCCAGTGGAACTTTATAATAAACAGATTAGCTCTCTATACACAACAGCAGCATTTCCCTCGAATAATACGAAAAACATGGTCGTTGTGCATTTGTGTATCCGTGACCATAAATACATTCGTGTTTGCACAATGGCCACGCAATCCACCAAGTTTCAGGTGACCCACTACACAATGGTAATCCGATCGAGCAGAGATGTATGTGCAAGCGATACGCACAAAATGCCCCAACTCCTTCTTCTTTGCTACCATATACGACGACGATCACATTTTTTGTCAAAAAGTACACACATTCACCTGCACCTGTGCCCTAGAAAAAAAAGGCGAGAGAACACCTTTCTTTTTTCCATTAACCTCGCATCCACTACACAACTCTTTGGAACCGTTGACCGTTAACGGGCTAACAACTTTACTTATTTCTGCTGCTTCATTTTTCTTCATCTCATCTCTCGTTTCTCTCTCTCTCTCTCTTTTTCAACCGCTTCCTTTATTCGACTTTGTATTGGCGTGACATTACCCCGTTTCATTTTACGACAAAAACTTTTTCTCTCCCTATTTTCTTGAAACGACTTTTCAGCTTTTTAACTGACAATTCCACCCTACCTTGTTCAACCCAATTAATTTTGTTCCTCTACCCCGCGTCCCTTGCCCTACGCACTTGGTTGCCTTTCTCAGAACTCTCTCCAACACAGCAACAGAGCAACAAAGTCTTAGCCAAAAAGAGAAAAATAAAAAAGGTGGATTGCACGTGCAGCGCGTCCTTTAATCTTCACAGCTCGTTCACTATCCAACAACTTATTTATTTCCTCTCTCTCTCTTTCATTTAACTGAATTGCCTTGCCGTTTAATTTACTGAAATGCCTGTTGCCAAAACAATTGCTGAGAAAAAAGTGGAGCAAGTTAACCGTCGACAGCACTTTTTCCCATTCACGAGACCCTATACCCTCCCCCCTGCCCGATACAACAATCTCCATTTTCTTTCATAACGGCTGAAATTTGTGTCTCGTATCCCTGGGATCGACATCATCACCTCCACCCTCCACACAGCTAACCAACAACGCACTGCGTCTTTTACATTTTCCCCTCGGCTGACTCTATTTTCGCACCCGAGCTTTGCAAACCCATTTATTTCGCCGGTTCGTGTTCATTTCCCCCGTATGCCCACTCAGCCATCCATCTTCATTACTTTATTAACGAAAATGTGTGTTCACCATCATACAACCCAAATGGCACAACAAATGACGACACAAAATGTTCATTCCTGCTGGCGCTTCATCCTCAACTACACGGCATAATCTGCTTCCAGGCAAACAGGGTGAACAAATATAAAAAATATTTTTTAAATATTAAAAAAAACAGATTTTTGTAAATCTTCTTTACTGTACATAGTACACATGAAAGTTACTACTGTAGTGTAGTCTAACCAAATATCAACCCGAAATGTATATCGACCTTACACAAACGCACACAACCCACCTATTTCCAGTTTTTTTCTTAAAAAATTATTTTGCAGATGGGGCAAGCGGAAGAGAAGCTCTCTGAAAGCGGGTTATACACCGTTATGAGTTGTATTGTAACTACAAGGAAGCTTGTTTGCCGCGTGTCGTCTTATAAGGTAATCTCGCTTTCTCCATTTCCTATTTTCTTTTCATTTTTTTTCGCGATGTACTCCTTTCTAGTGCAACTGTTCCATTTTCCTTATTGCTTCTATGAATACTAATAAAGCCAGGTGCCTGATGATGAGGACGACGACGACGATGAAACAAGACAAGAGGTATGCAAGGTAGAAAGTGAGGAAGGGGAGAGGGGGATCAACGTCAAAAAGTACAGTACCCAATGATTCCACCAGGGAATTTCCCCCCTTTCCATTCCACTTTTGATCAAGTCGTCGCACTATATTCTGACGCAGTTAAAATCTTTTTATAGCTTGCCCTTATTTTTCCCTTTTTCCTTCACTTTCGTTGAAGGAAGCCGGAGTGGGAGAATAAAATGATAATAATAAGGCATCTCTTTATTTCTTTTTTCCTTTCCTGGTCTTTTCTCTCAGAATGAGCCCATTTTGGAGGAAAAATGAAGGAAAGGTTGTCTCAAATCAAACTTGAACAAAAATCGTTGGGTATGGTGATTTGGACCAGTTTATATCCAATATACAGGCAGAGAGAGAGAGAGTGAAGCCATTTTGCAAATTTTCCAATTATCTTCCGAGAGCAAGGTACAATTTCACTGCTGCTGTCTGCTCTGCTGGCAAAGTTTTTTCCCCGGCAAGTCAACCTCAATTTTTGCTAAGAGACTTTTCGAGAAGCGAAATTGGGAAGATGGGGAGAAGGTGTCAAGTCATTGTTTTTAACAGACAGTGTGAGGACACCACTGTGGACTGGGGCGGGCAGAGAGAAGTTAACCCGAGAAAAAAGATGGAGTCTGGAAGTATAAGATTTTTTTGGTGGGACGCAACGGGACAGGGCTGGGATTGTGATTTTGCCAAGAAGCTTCCCTGCTGGGATGTGAGAGAGTAGAGAAGCAAAAACCCGGTAACGAAAATGGACAGGGCATCAATACCGTCATCATCAGCTCATCATCGAGACAGACAGGAAACAAAGTTTTTCCACACTCATTATTTTTATTGCTTTGGATTGTTTTTCTCGGCCATGGCATTTGGCGCTTTCCTTTTCTTTCCAATGGTGGGGAAGCGAGAAGGAATTTTAACAAATCACAACTTTCGTTCGGTTCCTCTCTCTCTCTCTCTGTCACTCTCGCATTTTCTCTCTCTCTCGCTCGTCCCCCTTCTCATTAACGTTTCCCCGAAATTGGAAAAGAATTAGGACGAGGTTGATAATCCCTTTCGTGTTAAAAAGCCTTCATAATGCTGGCAGCAGCATGTACTCGACGAACCACCAGCTCTCCTGCAAATTTGATGGTAATGACGACGACGATGGCGGGGTATTGGAGGAAGCGACAGCAATCAACTTTGCAAACGGAAACGGAGTACAGAATAGATGATAGTTAGAGAGATACGAGAGAGGAGAATAATATTCCATGAGTCCTTTCCCCTTTCCCTTGCTACTAGCCCATTTCCGAAAAGAAATGAAATCATCAATCTGTTCAGCTGCTCATAAAACACCCAAAATTTCTCCCGGTAACGCCACCAAGCTTGGCTGCTCTATTCACTTTGACAGCCCCATAAAAAACTTTTTTCTTTGGAGAAACCCTTATTCTCCCGTAAAAGAAAAGAGCAGGGGGAGAAGGACCTGGGAGCACACCATCTTACAATGTCATTACGATAACCGAAATAGCCCATCTTCCATCAAGATCAATAACCAATGAAATCTTCCAAAAAAACTTTTTCCTAGGTTTTTTTATCCTCCAAGAATAAAATCCCAAGAAGACCATTACTCCAAACCGGGACAGTCTTGGAACACCCCAGTGTATCCTCCCATCACCCACCAGAACATCACGAGCAACAGCTATTACACTAGTTCCCCGACAAGATAAACGATAAAAAGGACGTCAAAACACCAGGAAACCTGACATACCAGCAGAGAGTCGCCTCCATTCCCGTTCACGAATAGTTTGACAAAAACATTCACCGTTGTTTCGTGTAACGGAAAAAAATTAAAAGGGATGATTCCCAGCCGACAATTTGCACCACTAAAAATTGTCATTACCAATTACAGGCGTCGTATCATCCACTCTTCTTGAAAATCCATCAAGCATATTATGCATTTCATTTCTTTCAAAATAGCAGCAGGACAGTGTATGTGTATTCATTCTTCTTCGTTCCTTCCTCTAGCCTTCAAAATCTTTTTCTCGTTTGTGTACGTGTTTGTGCTACGTGCACGCTACTGGCAAGTTGGTCATGCTTTCGCAAATTTGCCGCGATGATGCACACCATCAGATAGGAAAGAACAAGCAGAGAGAGAGAGAGAGAGTTACAAGTCGATGCCTTTCCTGAAGTTGCTCCACCATCACCAGTGCTACGAGACAAGAGGCAATGAGGCAATTTGAACAAAATCATTTTTCCTTTCTTTTTCCTTCTTCGTCTTTCTTGCTCGCTCATTTTTATTTCTTTTTTTTCTTGGCACACTGTCCATTTTAGCAAACGGCACGCCACCAAATAATAATTTGAGTGTTGCAGCAGCAGCAGCAGCAACAGCAGCAGTAGTTGTAGTAGTCGCTCTACACACGGAAGAATTAAACGCTTTATTTCGTGAACAGACAGAAAGAAATTCTTTCAAGCAGAGTGAGAAAACGGCAAAATAAGAAGTAACTTTTTTTTATATATATTTTATTATTTTGTTTTCTTAGCAAGTCTGTTTATTCACATCCTCCCCCTCCCCACGCCCTCTCTCAGCCCTCAAACTTCAGGTACTTTGGTACTTATTGTTCTTTCGTAGGAAAAACGCCAGTCTTCTAGTCATTTAGTCAAAAACTTAAACACACGCAGAGAGAGAGAGATACAGAGGTCTGTCTCTCTGTTTTTCTTCTATTTTTTTCTCTAACTCTTCTTCTTCCATTGTTGTTGTTGTTCCCGGTGCATCTTAACTCTCGACTTCTCGCTTTTGCTCACTCTTCTGGTAAAAAAGTGCCGTAGGGACAAGCTTGTGGATGGTCGTAGGTAAACACATAATATACCTCTCTGCCAGTATACCACTCTCTCTCTGTACATCGCTTCATCTCGTTCTACGAGAATAAACCTCACCCCTCATGTTTCTCTGATCTTCATATCTCTCTCTCTGGTTGTGTGGATGTTGTCGGTATGATGATGATGCTAGTGTTGTGGATGGATGGATGGATGCTTGCCAGACGGTTTTAACAAAACCATTACAACAAAAAACAGCATTGTTTCGTTTGTGTGTGAGAGAGGCTGTGTGTGTGTTAAAGTAAACAGTAACAGAGAGGAAGGAAGATTAGAGAGAGAAAAAATAGTTAAAAACCTTCATCTCCCGTGCAACTCGAATGTTGTACCAAAAACGACGTCCTACCCCTCCTCCCCTACCAACACTATCCCTCTTTCCTATTTAACAGGCAAGACCAGTAGAATGACTGGTATAAAAAGTGTACTCGAGAAAGAGAGAAGCTTAAAATACGAGTAATGTGTAAAAATAAAGTGTTCTCTCTCTCTGGGAATATCCAGCAGGAGTGGAAAGGGAAGAGAATTGGTCAATGCTCTTTTTGCATCCATCATCAAAATCATGGCTGGATTAACGTTTTCTTCACAGCGGTTTTTCTCTGTTGATGATGATGCGATCTTCTGCTCCTGCCGTTGATGACGATGATCATGCAAGATGGACAACTAGAGAGAGAGAGAGAGAGACCAGCTAGATGATGCTCTTTCTCTTGCTGGTTAGACAGTAATAATGACGGCATCATTTCAAATATTATTAACGTATATTATATTTTTCTGTGAATTGCACACTCGTTTTTCCAGATAACCACCACTCGCCCAGTGGCACAGAAAAATGAAGACAAAAAACGGTTAAACTTTGGAAAGAATATAAGAGGCAGTCGAAGTGGCTAATATTACAGTAGGACATTAGCGTTTGTTGTTTTTGTGTCTGAGGGATCATTATACCCACCATTTTTTGTCACAGTTGTTATTGTCGTCAGAGTTACATATTTTGCAGAGAGAGAGGCGACTATTACTTATTAGTATTAGGGACTGGGAGAGTGGTCCAAAGTCCGAGTGTACCATCAGAAGGCAAAAAAGTTATTATTACTTGGACGACAACACACATACAACGAGAAAAAGAGTTAGGAGGAGGAATAATATGCTCACTGCAAAAACGTTATTAGATTTCAGGACTTCCTTGACTATTTTTTTAAGCGGCTGCCATGCAACTACTGCTGCTGCTCTGCTGTTTTTGTTAGTACTTTTGTGTGTACAAGAAGACAAGGCCGCGCGCAGTTAAAGCCACAGCAAGTCAAGTTGTGGGCAGATACACACACAGAGAGAGAGAGAAGCGCTGTTGCTGTTAAAAGCTTCTCTGCATCACCATCATCATCGTCGTAGTCGTTGTCATCTGAGCATCGTTGCAGAGCCAAGTGGAGTGGAGTCACTCACATGACCGGGCAATTACCAGAGAAGCAGAAAAACAGGAGCAATAACAACAAAATATAAATCTACTTGACTACTACTTTTTTGTCACTCCATTTTATTCCCCACTTGAGTCTTCTCACCATCGTCATCATCATCATCATCATCGCTACTCACAGCAACTTTTAACCCCTTATGCTATGCTGGACAAACAAACACAAACACACACTTGGCACTCAACCACTCTCTGTGTGTGTACATTAATTAATTCTCTCTCTCTCTCTCGCCCCACTCTCATCTCTACTGGCACTCACCATCCAACCGTTGCAGTAGAGTAACCGAGGGGTCCCGCATTATGATGACCCACTACTTCCATCTGCTATTATCCCTGCAATAAAAGGTCTTCAAAGAGGACATGCCTGACGGAAAGAGGAAGCATTAGCAAAAACCAACCAGCTACTAAAGAAGATTGCCGCAAATATGCTTCAGTCAATTTTTCCTGAGCCCCAGCCTGTTTCGCGATAACCCCCGACCTTTTTACTCCATTTGTATGCTCATTTTTGCACTTGAAACCAATTTAGCTGAAATAGTTGGTAGGTTGCAGACCCCGAGGTTCTTTGACCATTTTAAACTTATCTATGGTGGAATTCTACCTCTGTGGCTACCAACATCCTCATTCCATTCCAATGACAAATCACAACGACTCTGACGAACAAAGGAAAATAAAGAATGACGAATCTAGTACGGGGAACCAGAGTAACCCTCTACAGCGCTACTCTAAAACCTACACAAATGTGTGTATGGATAGGTGATAGAGGTTTTCAATTTACTGCTGTGAGGGAGTTTCTCACTCTTGTCCCAGTTACACGTTACTTTGTTGATGGCGATAAGTGCCTGGATTACTGCATGTTTGTCTTACGTTTAGATTTAGAATACTTGAGTACTACCTTGTTGAAAAATGCAGAGAAGAATATCGAGAGCAAAACTACTTTTAGTAACACAAATTGTCCATTACTCCACTCTCGACTTTTGTCTCCACACTTGTGCCTTTATCCTCATCATCATCACCCTCGTCACTCCTCCGAACTTCTGCTGACGATGACGACGGCTGACTGCGCGTCCGACTAAAAGTGGACCAGTCCACCAATTCTTGTTTTATTGCTGTGTGTGTAGCTGTGTGTAACGTCGGTAAATTACCGTCATCAATACCATCATCATCATCATCACCATGGTCGTCATTTTTTGTACAAATTTCTACGAAGCAAGCAGGAAACAAGCGTTTGTCTTGTTTGGTTATTGTGGCTCCGTCGTTGTTGTACTTGTAGTTAGTCATCCTTCTCATCATTTGTTTTTATAGCTGAAAGCTATTAAATAAATGCGCCCCTTTTTCCAATCAGACTTTATTACTGTTATTAAAGTAGCGCTGCTATTTTTCTACTTCACATCCAATCCACGGCTTTAACTTACAAACGACGAACATGTAATACACAGACAAGAGAAGTTTTTACCCTGGCTCACATCTATACAGCATGTAGCCGTAGCAGAAGCAGGAGCAGCAGCGAAGAGGCTGCCAAACAAGAAGAAAAATGACTGGATATCTCTCGTGTGCACATATTTTCTTGTGATGGGTATTTACAATCACGCAAGTACAACTTATCATGACGACAGTAATGAGTTTTGGAATTAGAAAAAAGTTGAAATAAATAAATATTTTGTTCGCTGTGTTGCAGTGCGAGGTGGAAAAAATTAACACTTGAGATTTTAACTGGCATTTAAAAAAACTAAATACGTAATTGGACAAGTATAGTAACAGCGGGAAAGGAGTGTTTGTTTGGATCTGTGTGAATGGATAGTCAAATGAGAGCTTATGTTAGAAACAAAACAAAGGAATACAGGGCAGAGATAACCGCAGCAACTGTAATAATAATGACGAAATGATGACGATTCTACAAACACATTATTAGAATGTCAGACAAGGGCACAGGCATGCAGCAAAAGCAGAAGAATAAACAAAGGCAGTCATCTATCTCGTTCTCTGAAAATATGTTTTTCCGACCTCGAATGTTAATAAAGAAGCGTCGTCTTGAGAGGACGCGTTATAAGCACGACTAATTTATAGGGACAAATGTTCAGTCTGTTCAGCCGCCCGCTGGCACTGTCCACAGAATTCTGTGGACACTAATCGTCATTTAAAAAAAATAAACCTTTTAAGATTTTCAAATCTAGAGACTTCAGATACATGACCAGTTAGAGTTTATCCAGTAACGTTTCTAACGACCACGCGTTTGTGGGGATATTAAGCGAATCCTTATTTCCTCCTTACCCGTTCCCATAATTAATTAATATGCTGGATCCCGTACATCGAAGTGAATCCTACGACATGATAGAAGCGGATCAGATATCACAGAGGCTTCACAAAATATGATACACTGAAATACGGACTGATGCATCCTGGTATTGTATTTGAGAGGAGGACAGCCTGTGGCAACGAGGATACACTCAAGCAGTCACTCCAGTCAAACGACAACGAGTTGATAAAGCAAAGGCAGCAGCAGAGGCAGGCGGATGTGTGCTGCTTGCTCGCATAATATTAGGTTTCAGCTCAAAGAGTAGATACAAATAATATTAAGAGAGTGTACAGGCAAAGGCGACTAGAGTGCCGCAGGGAACATTTTACGAAATGTAATCATTGTAAAAATAACAACAGCAACGACGACAACGGAGATGATAGTCATGATTACGATGGTAAAATCGAGCCAACAAAGTGGGATTCAAGAGGATAAAGAGAACTAAAGAGAGCGAGAGAGAGAGAAAGGGAGAGAGGGAGAGTAGCTGTAAAATTGCTACAATTTTTAAAGGGTCCTTCATCCTCACAGCTACGTTTTTTATCCCTGCCACCTTGATACATACAAGACAAGGGGCTTACCTCCTCCAAACTCCGTCAGGGATACTCCATTTGTGTATGGGATACACATTACATTACAAAGCCCAGGTAAGAAAAAACGTAGGCGGATATACAGGGTTTCATACAAGAGGTACGAATATAAGAAAAAATTTGACTTTGTTCGTTCAACAACAGCCTCTCCATTATCCAACGATGATGTTGATGATGATCATCGGGATCTCTCCGTGTCTTCCCTGTTGTGTGTAGTAGCCCTGCTGTTGAAAAATCTCCCTGGTGGACGCATCACCATCATCATCCCTGAGCCAAGCTTTCGGGAACAAAGAACGCTCTCTCTTCAATTTTTATATTCAGGTCGTTGCAGAGAGAAGCTTGAAAGTACAAGAAATTTTGGGAATACCCAGAGCCGACTGTTCTTTTCCAGGTCGTTGTGTTGGTAGGAAAGACAGGTAGGCAGAAACGTGGTAAGTGGATTGGGGGTCGATCAGGGAATTTTGGTCCCTCATTCATAACAACATTTGTGGGAGGCAGTAGAGAGAGGTAGTAAAAACGAAGACAAGTGTCTACGCAGACATTATTCTCATCAAAGTTATTATCGTCCACAAAAAAACAACGACAACGACGATGATGATGATGATACAAAATGCATACAAGACAAGAGATGTGAAAAGAGTGTCTGCACTGCAGTATTGTGCACGCACATGGGTAGGTACTCTAATTTCAAGTTTTTTGAACAACCCCTCAAATTGAAGCTAATTACTTTTTTAAAGCGTCATATTCTCATTCCCTCATTATCATCATCGACTATAAACCTTCCATTTTGTTGCTCATCACCAATAGCAATTATTATTACCATAAACTTCTCTCTCTCTCTCTCTCTCGCTCTCTATTTCTCTCCCGTAACCCATTTTACTAGCCACTTATACTACTCAAACAATCCTCAACGTTTTATAACTGTCGTTTCACGCTTTACAACTGCTGCTCACCCTGTAGCTGTTGTTCTGGCTATCACAATTACCCGTTTCATTGTTCTCGTCCAACGACCAAAACTATCCACATTTATGCTATCTAAACGGCGACAAAAACACTTTTCACAAGAGAATTCCCTCTATCTACACAGCTCGGCTCTCTTTTTTAGGCCGTTTTCACTACCATAAAATAACACACGCTCGAAAATTTTACTGTCGCTATAACTATCCTTGTCTTTCTTGCTCCCGTCACCTTATCATCATCATCAAAGAGCGTGCTGCTGTTTTCTTTTCTTCCATGATTGGTGATGATTCCCCATGAAAACCCAAATATTCCAGTCATTTGCTTTGCTTATCTAGAATACCGGCTGACAAGCGCAATAATAATAAATAAACTGCCTTATTTCCCTGCCTAAAGACATTCTTCTACACTGACTATTAAAAATAGGAGGAAAATATGAGATGAGAAGAGAGCAGCCTATATTCTACATAATGGCTTATCTTGACAAACACCGTGAAACTAACTTTTTTCTTCTGCTGTTTGCCATTCTACTTTGTGCAGTATATGAAAGCTACGGAAAACGAGGAGATTACTTGTTATTATTATTATTGTTGTTGTTATTTATTATCTTGAATCGTGTGTAGTGTAGTGTAGGTAGTCATATTGGGTATCACAATCATCCCATCAATTAATGTGTGTGGCGGATTATATATTAGCCGGTATCTTGCTTGTATCAGCTTTATTTATCCCATCCTCCCGCCCCCGCAACAACAATAATCGCGTATATTCATAAACATGTGTAAACTCCAACAAAGCACGTTTCCCACAGAGTTGCCCATATCATCCCGATTCCTTTTTTTTCTACCGAGAGGAAGAAATAGGTCGACGTTTATAAACTGGCCTTTATAACTGCTCTCGCGATAAAAATCAATTTTATTTATGGCTAAATCGCCGTCATGATTATTTTTACTGCAGCAGTAGCAGTGTTGGCAGCAATTAATACAATGATTAACTTTGCAAGAGGGACAATAAGCGGGCTTGTAACGGAAAAAATAGAATCCGTTTCTGGGTAGGAAGGCTGTGAACGACTGAACGGCTGAACTAAAAGGAAATTATCTTGTAAAACGTGCTGATAAATTGATAAGCCTTGTCAAAGCACAAGTAAAAAGGGGAATGGAGAACTGTGTGTACGCATATTAATAACCATTGGGGAAGAGAAGACAAAAAATAGACAATAGGAATGAAAAAAAGAAAATCGAGAGAGAGGGATTATTTGTTATGCACATTTATATGCACTTTTTATGACCTCGACAAGAAAGGAAAGTATGTATGCGTCCACAAAATTCCACCGGTTACAATGAATGTTGACGACGGGAAATCTATAAAATGCTGTGCTGTGTGTTGCCTTGCCATCTTCACCACTCCACCAATTTTATTCGACTTTGCTGCCAGCATTACTTATAATAACAGGAAAAATGGAAATACAAATGAGTAAACCACGTTGCTGTTTTTAAAGAAAATTTCCCCTTGAAACTATGTATGTAGCTCTCCGTTAGAGGCAAGGGTTACTTACGACGGGTATTGCTGATGACTGATGAAGCTTACACCCGGGTAAGGTTGCAGTTGTTATTGACTTACAGCTCAGCGGCAGATACCAGAACAAAAAATGCAAAACATAGCGCTGATAATGCAAAAGAAACAAACCAATGACCTGAAACACACAAATATACAAGGCAAAAAAAGTGGAACTTGAAAGCGTGGTGTCGTGTGGCAGGGAACAACATGCATGCACGCAGATAGCAGCGTTGTTGCACTATTTGTGTGCATTTGCTCACCGGAAAACGACGGCATATTTTTTTCACAGGCTGCGCTATAGTACACGAGCTCGGCAATTGGAATAACGTCGTATTACTCTTGCCTTGGCAAAAGCAGGAGACCAAGAATCGGAAAATGACACACCGATATATTTATTTTAGCGTATCATTTCCCTTAAATCGCGCTGTTTATTTTTCTTTGCAATTTTCCCATTTTTTCTCAGCCGGTTTTGTCGTCACATCCGCTTTGCATTAAAAATTGCATACGGGTAAGTTGCAAAGTGGTTAGCAGCAGGATAAAAATGATTAGTAATTATGTTACACCCACATATTTTTTTGATTGAACAACAACACAGCTCCATATTTTTTATGATTTATGCCGATTTTCCGATCCAAATTAGTTATTCATCAACTATTTTATAAAAACCTTTCTCATCGCTTGATTCCCTGGTGTAACCACGACTTTACCTGATTTTTTTCTGTTTTCTGCACTTTTTAATTTGACACTCCCGACGGTTCTGAAAAGAAAACGCGAGGGGATCACACTCCTGCAGCTGAAGAAGGGGAAACACAACAACAAAAACAAGTGGGATGATTGTTCCTGTGTGAAAAAATATAAAAGGGCAAACGGCAAGAAAGCAATCAAGTTGTGACGTTGTTGTATACTGTAAAACAAACAAAGACGAGGGGGGGGAGAGAGGAGTCGAGTTAAGATGATATGATCGTGTACTAGAATGGCAAAACTCTTGATCATCATTCTCCTAAACAGCATCACCATCGTTGGATTTTTTTGTGAAGAAGTTTCTTATTTTTCTTTTGAAAGAAAACCACAAGAAAGAACCAACAACCTCGTTGAACTATCAAGTCGCCACTTTTAAATCACCATCGTTGGACTTTTTTGTGAAGAAGTTTCTTATTTTTCTTTTGAAAGAAAACCACAAGAAAGAACCAACAACCTCGTTGAACTATCAAGTCGCCACTTTTATGTCGGCTTTTCCTCCTTGTAATCCGTCTCTGTACTTTATACTTTTTTATTTAAATAGATATACCATTTATTGTATCCGGTCTTTTTGAGAAGAGATCTGCATCAAGAGATAAAAATGAAGAGAGTTTTTTCTTTTTAACTTTTCTATTGTTCTCCGTCACCCTTTTCATCTCTCTCGCTCTCTCTCATTCATGCAGTTTATCAGATGCAAACAGAAACCCACACACAAACAAGTTGGCCGTTTTTCCGACATTTTTATCGACAGGAAAAAAAGTCGGAAAAACAGCAGCAAACACCCCGTCGTCGTCGTCATCATCGTCATAATCTCTTGATCGTTTACAGCTGTTTGTGTGTTTTTTATGGGAGAAAAATGGAGTTATCGTAAGGAGTAACGGCAACCACACAACTTGCGACACCAATCAACGTTTCAACGAGACTTTTTTCGACTTGTTCAGACTCCCTGTATATCAGCCAACGGGAAAAGTGTGTTAACGACTTGTCTTAAAAACTATAATAAAATGTACAGAGAGATACGTCTACTCAAAGAAAACGCTTTCAAGATGCGTAATAGCTGAAAACAAACAATTAAGATGATGATGATGATGACGCCTTGTAAAAGTGAAAGATGATCGCTACTTTTTTTCGTTCACACAAACTATTAAAAAATTTACGGCAGTTTTATGGGGAGCGTCTGTTTTTTAGGCGGGAGAGTAAATGGCACGACGAGAGATATCCTCATCAGCATCCTCATCACCGTCCCGTTTTCAAACAACCACTTTCCCAAAAGCTTTCCAGGGTTTAGAAACGTTAATTTACGACAAGAAGAGGAGGAGGAGGGCATAACATTTTTTTCTGTGCCTTCATCATCACATGACAGCAGAGCCATGAGTGAACCAGGTAGCAGAAAAAAGAGAGAAAGAAATTGGATTTTACGCGAAACTCTAATAACCAAAAAATAAATCATGTCAGGTTTCACAAGAGAAAAAAATCAAATGAAAAAAAAAATTCTGTGAGTGAGTGTGTAGCTGGCAAAAAATAAAGAAAAACTTTTTAGCAAGTATAATTGCTTATTTATATGCATGAATGAGGGTGTTAT
The DNA here is from genome assembly GCA_027744295.1 of Callyntrura guangdongensis. Taxonomy (NCBI): domain Eukaryota; kingdom Metazoa; phylum Arthropoda; class Collembola; order Entomobryomorpha; family Paronellidae; genus Callyntrura; species Callyntrura guangdongensis. The sequence goes on from JAHZNB010001129.1 coordinate 19,351, forward strand.
AAAAACACGCACAAAAACGCACGTTTACGACACCACCACCAACGCTCAACACCGTGACTGTTGAAGGTGTTGATGAGAGAGAGAGAGAGAGAGAGAGAGGCGAGGAGAATGAGGAAGGTAGTAACGAAAAACGAGAGAAATTGAGGACGACAACAATGACTGGGTATATAAATATTTAAAAACGTAAGAGAGAGAGAGAGGGAGACATGGAAGAAATATGCTGCACGAAAAATACAAACGACGGAACCATGCATCCACGCTGATGGTCATGCTGATAGTGACTAGAGTTAAAAGTTTCAGGACGTTAAAATCCGAGTTTTATGCATGCAGTTATAAACATATGCACCTAAAATTTCCGATTTTACCTGCAGTGATTTTACATTGCGTGTTAAGTGATATAAAATGAAAACCGTTAACGACCAAAGCTACAATAAAACCGAGTTCACAAAATACAGCTGTTAACAATTTACATTTTCAAATTGTATAATAAGTTGTACAAATTCAAAATGTGAAACAATGTGCATTTCCAAATTGTTCGATATCATGTTGGTTCGTTAATCTACATGCCCTAAAACTTGTTTCTAATTCCACATCAGTTGATTGACAATATTTTTTTATTCCTATAATAGTTCAGGATTCAAATTTGTGTCAGCAGAAACATGGCCATTCACGGCCATTTTGTGAGCCTTATAATTTTGCATAAGATGAGCATTTCGTTCCATTCAAACCACTTGGAGCATAAAATGCTTTATAAAATGTGAATATGACATACCTAAAACTTTAAACCCCAATGATGACAAACAATTTTCAATTTTCTGAGCTCCTCTGTGATTAATAACACCTGAGTGCAAATTTTTTTTACAACTTGGTTAAACTGCCATCATCACGGTTTCCGCATTAACAGGGTAATCGCTGGAAAAGAAGAGAGTCAGGTAGACAGAGAGAGGAGGGGGAGATAACAACATGTTTCGCTCTACTTATTATACTCTGTATCCCTTCATTGCTGCAGGGTGGGTAAATCTCTCACAGAAGAAAATCGTAAAACAGTTTTAAATTGGAGGCAAGAAACAGTTAGCACTTTTGAAAATACCAGAACCTACACAGCAGTAGCAGCATCATCATCAGGAGGAGTAGTATCAGTGGCAGCATTTGACTGCGTCTCTTTTGGTTGCCATTTCTTCTTCCCAGAGAGAAAAATGACAGATTAATTAAGTGAGTTTGATTCACGAGCATACTCGCTCACACACAGCACCCCGTCGGGGGAACAGATACTCGTTTTTCTGCAGAACAAAATATATGTAAAAATCTCTGCACACACACACACACCAGCTCTATTTATTTTTTGTCTGTGGCGAAAAATATAGAAAAAATATTTGCGGGTTCTTGGTTGGTGTTCGTGTTAGCAGATATTGAATTACAGAGAGTGAGACAGTGAGACATACAGATGCCAGGAGATACCAAGATATTATTTCCATTGTCGACACCGCATCTTCCAAATCACAACCGCACCATCATCATTTTTTCAACTTTGGTTGGGCAGGTCAAAAATATAATCTGTGATTATGATTGCGAATTATATGTCAGTGTGTGTATGCCTCTATTTTGAAATTTCCTTATTTGCCGCCATCCATTCAATTGCCAAGATAATGCGACCGTTTGAACCAGCAATTCCTTGTAACTTGACAGCTCTCACAGAGAGAAACTAAATAATAAATAAAAAAGGCTTGTATAATTGCATATTATTATTTTACTACTTCAACTACTAGTAGTATTAGTAGAACCCTTTTAAAATATTTTTTCTCTTTAAATATTCCTCGCACACCCAAAAACCCAGCACAGAAGTGAAGGCAAAATGGGCGAATCTTAAATATGCCGAAAAAATGGTCTCCACACACACACACACAACTGACTGCAAGATCATTTATAAATAAAGATGACGCTTGGAGCTTTTTCGCTCTGGCAATTTCACAACTGAAATCATCCCGACCGTAACGAAAACACAATTTTTATTTTACCACACAAAAAGGTGACAGCGGAAAAAACGGATTGTCTACCACTCATTACGACTGTGTTATCGTTTTGGTCAATTAGTGCCACTGCTGCAGCTCTCTCATTAAATCGCCATTTTATTTTCCCGCTTGGATACTCTCATGACGGCCGTCTTTCCCAATTAATTATTACGTTTTCTCCTCCACAAAAAGTATATCATCACACGGTTACATTACGAACATGTTACTAACAGAATTAGGGTTACGTGTGGTGTTTTACTGATTAAACTTCTAAAGCAATTTTTAATTGCGGAAAAACAATTAAATTTTATCTACGCGTTTTTCTCTCTCTCTATCCTGGTTTAACAGAGGGGCTTTGTCAGTAGTCAGAAATAATAGGACGCTGGTTTATGCACACAGATGCTGTATACACGTCTTGTAAGCAATATCACAATTTTTTTGTGAATTCCCGTCATGAATATGATCATGTGATGACGACGAAGAAGCTGTTTCTTTTTTTTTCCTTTAAAGAGCTTGTCAATTTATAACCAGTTAATGTGTCGATTGGTATTCCGTACACACTCTACTACCACCACCACACACAGTATTGAGGGGAATATTTCCCTCGCCGTGAACTAGACAGATAGACAATCCCCCAGCCAAGTTAATAGACAAAAGGCAAGTAGAGAGAGAGAGAAAAAAAATTTGTGGCTCTCTGTTTGATGCCATATTCCACATCCGCGTATCAACCGAAAATGTCTCTCTGCGTGAATGTGTGTTTTTGCTCAAATTTCATTGAAAATGACGACGACGACGTACAAAATCACAATCACGTACAACAGCCCAGCAAGCTGTATTTTTTCCACCGATATTGTATGAATGCACGTTGTATGACCGGAATTGTACGCGATCCTTACTGGTTTACTTGAAACGTTAACGCGAGAGAGAGGGAGAGAGAGAGAGAGAGAGCGCTGTTATTTGTTTATAGTTTCTCGAGCTGTTCAAAAAACTGTTGTCTTGTCAGATGGCAAGAATGGTGGCACTGGCAAAAACATGATCTAATCAAAATCATTACCATTATGATTCTTTCTGACTGTTGGACTGCTGCTGCAGACAGAACAAAAAGTCAAAGAGTCCTGATGGCTGACTCTTTTTATTTGGAGACGCATCATTCCGCCTATTTAACACATAAGTATGCAGACACACACACACACACACCCTGGTGTTTATTCTCTTCATTGATATTTATTTATTTTTCCTCATCGACCAATTACAGATTCCACGAGAGAAAAACAGCTTCTGCATGAATGCTCAATTCCAACAACATGTTTTACAAAAGTATTTGCCCATCCATGCATGCCATTGTCGTTATTATTGCTATTTTTATTACCGTTATTATTCTGTGTCTTTCCCACTGAACCGTACTCGGTTAGAATGAAACAAAGAGAAAAAAAGCCGGGAAAATAGTATTGGTATTCCCTTGTCAATAAAATCCATAACCAGCGCGCAAGATTGGCAGAGAGTAGCAGCGGTACAACAAAAGACATCCACCAGAAAGAAAAGAGGGGACTCGGGCGAGGTCAATAAACCAGAATGACTGACCGACTTGAAGAAATAAGGAGAGAGAGAAAAGTTTGGCCAAGATTTTCCTATTTTTGTCGGGATGTATATTTTGTTCGTGTTCATTGTCAACCCGACACGATAGAAAGAACTCTAGTCTTTTTAGTAGGGAAATGAACTCTGCTACCACAAGTGGAGCAAGGCTAGAGATCAGTCGTAATAATAATACTGCCACTTTCTCCTTTCCCTGCGCGACTGGTATTGATCACCGCCAAAAAAGCGGGGCCTAGTCCTAACAAAAATTCCTTCACCCCGAACAAAAAATATTACACCCAAAGAGAAAGACAAAAAATGAAACAAGATGAGAGAGCCGAAATGTTTTTGGATTTTTTTTGGAGTGGGAGGGGGTATGTGTGTATGCCCCTGTGACACACTACATTCCATCTGTGTCTCCCCAGGAACATGTATCCTCCAAACTACTCCATATTTTTCTCCATTCATACATTTTTTGGTGGATTTTGCAAATAGAGAAAAATTTCGGTTTTTTTTCTGTTGTGAGGAGAGTCAAAGCTGACAGCACAACATGTAAAATAAGTGTAGTTTATTTGGATGCCGACAACTTTTACTTTTGTTGCTGGCGTTCAACTTTGTTGCACGCTTGGATTGGTGCAACATCCTCATCAAACGGCAAACTAGTAAAATATACTCATAATATCACTTTTTATTCGCCGTTCCTCGAGTACATACACACACACACAAACACATAAGAACCCAGCCTTCGAATAAATTCCCCTTCGAACGGACCATCATCATCATCTTCGTTGTCGTGGTCCATGCCTCGTTCGTTTGTTTGCTCCGTCGAGACAACTTGGCTCTTGTCACAGAGAGGCGCACACACAAACACACACACAGCAGCAGCTTGCAGCAGTAATGTTGCCAAAAAAGATTCTTTCGGCCAAGTGGATGTTTTGTGAATGAGCGTGTCTGTCTACATGTACAGCTGTGTGGCTAAAAGGAAAACTCGTCACAAACTTATTCCAATCGACATTTCACTCAATACATAATTTTCCTCTCCGTGTCCACTTCCAATAATGTACACACACACTTTGACAGTCTTGTTTACTGACGCGGAAAAAAATAAACGCCCTACTGCCCATTACGTCAGTTATGTGCTTGTCAGGAGAGATTAGTTCCGTTATACCGGGAAATATCCTCGTATACTACCCTCCCCGGATAACGCCTCCAAATAATTCCAAAGATTTCCCGGTTTCTACGAAATTCCTCCACATAGATACCCACACAATATTATCCGGTAAAAATATCCCCGACATTGGAGCCCGTATACAGATTATTTTTCTTTTCTTTGAAATTTGTCTCCACGTCGAGAATGTCCACAAGGGTCGGTGTTCTCCTATGACAGGGAACTTTTTTTTACTACTACACCACCACCCACGCATTTTCCCGCATCATTTTCCTTTGTACAGTAGGTATTCTAACATTTGAAAATAAATATCCCGCACCATCACTATTACCACTCGTGTTGGATCAGCAAGAAAAAAGGAAAACTCGTCTGGAATATTTGTGATTGGTAATAAAATAAAGCCATGCAAATATGGTCAACAAAAATCCGTTCTGGTGGTAGTGGTGATGGTGCTGGGCTGCGTACCTCATAAAAATACGACCATGTAAAGTAATCGCTTTATACGGACACGTTCTCTCTCTCTCTCTTTCTTTTCCACATCCTCTGCAATACATACCTCGTATCTACTCACTTCTCACCAAAGAAATACCTTAGTAATACGCACACCTCGGATCCCCGTAAATTTGCCATGATGTGCAATTTGTCAAACAGGTCGTAGGAAAAATGTAATAAAAACGCTTCCGTCTCTCCACAGAGAAAATAGCACACACACTTACACACACGCGTATTTACATAAAAACCAACCACTACGCAATTTTTTCATTTCTTCGCACCATCTCCAATTTCCTTCGCTTTCACACGTGACGGTTTTATAAATCTGCATACATTTTTTTATTTTTCCTTTTTTAGGCAAATTGTTTGTGTGTGTGCAAGTGCCAGCAAACTCGGCAAATCGATTTCAACATCCCTTTTTTTGTGAGTGTGTAGAACAGGTATACGTTTTTGCCTACCTGTTGTGACGGTAGTAGAGCAACCTGAGTTTTGTTTCCTTTTCCAGCTGGTATTATAGTCGGTGGAACGAATCATTTCTGTAAACAAGCGTAATATATATTACCTCAGCCACCTACACACCACCAAATACGGGGGTTCGATTACCCTGGCAAACAACAACAACAACAAAGTCACGTACGTTATCGTCGTCGTCGTCACCGAGAAGAATGCTGATACGAAACTAGCACTAGGCTTGACGATTTACCAAGGGCAATGTCATTGCCGACAGTTTTTCACCAAAAAGTCAATAATGCCTGGAGGACCAACCAGTTGGACAAATTTCATAGGATATCACCACGCGACACCAGAATACTTTTTTTTTTTTTAGCAAAATAACCCTTAAATACCAAAGAGGCCGCAGATTACAGCTTTGTTTTTTTTAAAAAATGCGTTTATTATCGCTGGTTATTGTGCCTTTTAAATTGTACATGACCCCCGTGTAGATTTTTTGAGTGTACGGCAGCCGAAGGAGATATGCGGATATATCTAGAAACATTACGGCTTCAAAAGAGTACGTTGATTTGAGAATACAACATGCAACCCCAGCTATTTTTTAAAAAAAAAAACGATTTTTTGTGCCAATTCATTTCTAAAAAGGAAGAAAAATGGATTGAGTGTGCAACTCGGCATTTTCCACAAAGTAGTGATGGTAGTAGTAAGTAGTGGAAGCGAGCTTCCAAGAAGATTACATTTTGAAGCGTCATCGTTTTTAAAGATAAGACGCTGTCAAGTCACCCAGGCCATTTCACAGAGTGCTTCTTCATCATCGCCACCATTGAATCAAGAGTGAAGTATTTACAAAAAAGACAAAAAAAAATCCCAAGATAAATGGAGGCACACGAGTAGATCTGGTGATGGTGTTGAAGTGGGGTAATATTTTTGGGAAAAGAAAAATCCCCCAAAAGGCGGTGTCTCTCCCGTTAACTATTGTGGCTTTAATACAACTTGGCGTTTTGCTTTTAAAGAACAACCTTGTCCAAATTAAGGGTTGAGTTTGCTTTTTCATAGGTTGATAAGGTGAGAAGATCGAAAAGCCAAAAAGAAGACTAACAGCGTGATGTGGTATTACGCGCCAGAGAGAGAGAGAGAAATTCAAATCTAAAGGGAGCAAAAAGAAATGATAAGACAGCAGGATTGGTATTTTTAAGATACACAGCTACACAGAGACATCACCATCACCACAACTATAAACTGTTTTAAAAATAAAATAGAACACAGAAAAATGCCACATTGAAGATGAAAGGGGAAGAAAACGGAAATAAAGAACTACTCTCTTTCCCTCTTTCTCTCTCTAAAAAAGTCTGACAGTTGTGATGTTGGTAAAAAGGGAAATAAAAAAGTCCTCTTTCATCATCATTCATCGCCAGCACAAGTAGCAACAGTAAATATTCCCTTACAAAAAACGACATTATAGATTGAGTGAGTGACGACTATCGAGATTTTTTCTTTTCATCGTCATCATCATCATCACAAACTACAGCACCAAAACACGCTTAAAGATGTAAATGAAAAACGGAAAAAGAGTAAACTGATGTACAAAAATGAACAAAAATTTTTGAAAATAAAGTAATCCAAAAAATCGTTTACTGTCTAATTTCCGCTTTATCTACTTGAAAAACATTTCTATTTCGGCGGAGATGTACCTACCTGTCTACACAGACTTTACTACGCGGTCACCAAACCTTGACGACCACAAGGGAGATTCGTGTTCTTTTTTAACAGATAGTGACTGGCATTGCCAGAAAATAAATACACATTTCAGAAAGCAATAAACACCAAACGACGGGAAAAGATACGAAAAAATATGACAGGCGATAATAATAATAGGTAAATACACACGTAGATATAAAATCTTTCTCTTGAAGCTCTAAAAAAATATTTTGGGTAGCATTCCAAAAGTTTATCTGTTCATCAGCAACTTCTTTAATTCTTGAGGGATTTTTTACGTGTGTGTAAAGCAACGTCCGGCTAAGATCAACAAAGCAAATAAAATCTACGGAAAAGTTGATATGAATCGCAAAAAAGTGTTTTTTATCTGCACTTTTTTTTTAAAAAAAAATAACGTTATTCTTCTTACTGGAGTTTTCCTTTTCACTGACTTTCCGCTTACCATTATTATTTTTTATTACTGCAATTACACTGGTGAATGAATGAAAACTGAAAAGTGGCCGCTACCTAGACAAGCAGACAGACAGGGAGAGAGAGAGAGAGAAAGGGAAGAAGCTGCTCAGATGATGTAACCATCACCGTGAGAATGAACAAAATTCGTTATGATGAAACCAGAACAGATTTTTTGTGCTTGTCCTCCTACTCCTTATCATGTATAAGAGGATATTACACATTTCAAGATAAGAAGCACAGGTGCGTTTTCTAGAAGTTGGGCAAATATCTATCATTGACTGGCTACATGCATTTGTCCATATACCTAGGTAATAGGTACGTAACCGTCGCTCATTCATAACCGTAATACCGTGAAATTCTTCTATTTTACAACAACATCAGCAGCCAAAATCATTTTCAAAGACCTTCTACACTGTTTAACGTATCTTGGATTTTTTTTACAAAAAAAGCACACAACAGCCTATTATTTTACACGCTTGACAGGGATCGCTAGCGTAGTAGCCAGCAGCAGAATTATTTTTGGTAAAAAAATTAAATGCCGTTTTTTAAAAATGAGGATATTCTAGGTAAAAGATTTTTTAAACGCGAATAATTTGTCACAAAATTGAATAAAAATAATTATACATTTTATGGTGAATAGTGTATAAGTTGCCCAGGACCCTTACATGACGCCTTGTTGGATCTTGTGCAACAAAAACGGAAATTCCGAAATTCCACCTTATTCTGCAATACGGCCATTTTCCCTCCAAAACAAGAATTTTCTTTAGCACCACCAATTATTAAAGTAAAACACTGTCTTGCTGTTAATATTACATTTTTTGCTGTTATGCTGCTGCCGCACCTATTCGTAAACAAGCCAGAAAATACCTGGGTGTACAGCCAAAAGAGCGTATATTATTTCCCCCTAATTTACGGCCTGTCCATAATTAAAATCTGTAAGCTAGCCAAAAACTACTGCATATCCTGTGTTGAACAGTGATCGTGTGTGTGTGAGTGTGTCGTGTGTACTAGGCGCTTGATGACAGTTACAGGTACACGGATAAAACTCTCTACACACATAAATACCTATGCACACGCTACTTTGGCGCCCTCATCCTTTCAAGATATTTTTTAAATTGCCAAACACACCAGCAAAATCCGGATCAACTCTGTACACAGCTATCGGCTGGTGGTTTTAAACCAAATTTTTTGCAGGGGCGCTACTACCAACTTGACAGGTAATATTGAGGTATTTTGTAAGCAATGAGGTTGTTGTTGGGGATGCTCATATGATGTTGATGATGATGATAGAAGGCAGGCATTCATTTCGTCTTTGAACACCTCCAACTCTCCAATCCCATTAGTTTTGTGGCGTTTTTTTCTTCGCCCTCAACTACTGTCAAATTTTTAACACCTTTTAAGGGCATCGCGTATGTATATATATATAATTATTGCGCAATACAACAGGTTTCTTCTATTGTGAAAATTTCTTGCGATAGAGAGAGAGAGAGAGAGAGAGAAGCTTTTTGTTCCTCTCTGGTGTTGCCTCTCTTTTGTTACTTTTTCTGGGGCTCAACAAAATAGCCCAATCTCCTCTCCAGCTCTACTGACTACTTTGACGAGATGGCTGCACCTGCAGTTCTCACACTATAATTGAAACCCTCCAATAACACTATTTTTTCTTACATCCACTTTATTAGTCAACAACTAATCAACTCTCAATATACTTGAGAGAGAGAGAGAGAGAGAAAGAGGGGTAACAATTGCGAAAAAACCAACTAGATACTATGATTTGAAAATGTTACGTTTTCGGCCCTTGTATTGCCATTTGATGATAAATTAGCTATTTTTCTTATGCGGACAACAATACTTTCTGATAATAAAAGACAATGATGAAGCAAAACGGCCTCTAAAACCTCTCCTCTCGCTGTATCGCCGACTCTGGCAAAATATAAATTTGAGGATATACATTCGCACATCTTTTCTGTTTGTTTAGAAACTTTGTAGAGCGAGATGGAGTGTGTTTTTGTTAGCCACCTCGATATACTATCACAAGTGGTCAAGTTGTAATCCCTCCACGATCATTGCCACCCCAGTGATTGTTATCGTCATATGATCCTCTTTGTTTCCTTTTCATTCAGATGTCCTGCGATTACCATACAAGGTGTCTACACAACCCTGAGCGCGCAGTGACTGTCTGCCTGCCCATGATACTGATTACGCAATCAAGTGGCCATCAAATAAGAATTTATTGGCGAAGCAATCTCTCTCTCTCTCTCTCCCATCTCGCCAACTTCGAGATAAGACCGACGATAATACGCACAAATTATCCCGCATCTCGCGTTAAAACGGCTTTCTTGTGTGACACGGGGCAACTCTGTTACTTCCCTTTAAAAGGATAAAATTCCCCACCTCCGCCCACCACTCTCTCTCTCTCCTCTTCCGTCTTTCCTTACCAGAGAGTTGTCTCCTCTCTTGTGATCTTTTTGTGATACCGTAAATGAATGCGTAAATCCACTCTTTCACTCTTGTTGCCCGCACATCATCATTCCTCCTCGTCTCCTCGAAACAACAATGCCAACTTTATTTTATGGGCGAAAATATTTTTTATAGCTTTCCCATAAACCAAATACTTGTTCTCTCTCTCTCTCTCCTCAGAGTTTTCAAAGAGCACCAAGTATCACCCTTCTTGTGTCCGTTTATCGCTCTCCGTGGTACATACACGCACACACACACAAGCAAAACGTGACATTTTTTCATTTCTCAGACAATTGCTATTTGTCATATACTCTGTCCTATGTCACAGGTAGAGGAAGAACAAACCATCAGAATAAGTGATACAGTTCCTGTTACGTGCCGGGTCCATTCTCCAAAAATCATGTGGAATGATGATGATGACGATATGACAATGGTGACAACGGCGAACGCACACGTAGAAACACTCTCATAAAAAAGCCCATCATCCTCATCAGCATCATGATCCTCTTCGAATATAAAAGTCAACGGAACAAGCCAGAAAAAAACTCTCGGGAAACGTGTCACAAACAACCAGAGAGAGGGGGGGGGGAAACAAACACGTGAAAAAATTATCTAATACCACCACTTCACATCAAACGAATGGAATGTGGAATGCGAGCAAAAAACCCACCAAACCATTCTGATCTTGATCATTACGGTGGTACACACATCATAAAAATACCAGTAACAAGCACCATCTTCGTCGTCCTGGCTCCAGAGAGAGAGAGAGAGACAGACGAGAGCTTTTAACGTACACACGACTTTTTTGCAGATAAAATAACACGTCATAAAATTCCTTCCCCAACCCCCTCAGTTTTTTCTGCAATAATGGTACTGCTCTTATTGCTGCTGCTGCTGGTCGTACTCTCTGGGTTGTTAGAGCGAGAGAGGATTTGGAGAGTCAAGATTGAAAAGAGGCTGATGATGCGTTGAAAAATGCAAATGTCTGCTTAAAAACCCACTTATTTTCCTCTCAAGCATTGCCTCTTTAATTGATCATCTCAAGCGACGTGTTTAAAAGAATACCCGGATGATTCCTTGATAGAGAGAGAGAGAGAGGGAGGAAGAAAGAGAGAGAAGCGCCATCCTTGTGTGCAATTTACGACCTGACGCTGCTATGCTACTGCTGTTGCTACTGCTTTGTAAGAGAGCGAGAGAGAGTGGAAATGGAACAAAGACGGAATAATCATTGAACGCTCGTTCACTTTTTCACTCTTTTTGTGTGGCCTGCTGATGATGGTGTATTTTCAGTGTGTTATTTTTGCTTAATCATATCATACAAACATACACACGTGTGTGTGTGTTTGTGCTCCCTTGTGAGGAAATCCACTTTGGGCTATATATATTTTTTTATCTCTGCGTAATGCGTTTGATTGTAGAGCTATCACTAGACTAGGAGCCTGACAGCAGCAGCAAAACAATTTACCAGCCTGCATAAAAGCTACATATCATCGTAAACATGATTTAAAGTGGAGAGAAAGAAGGAACAAAGCGAGGGAAGAACGCGTACAAGGAAAAAATATGGCAACGCATTACCGCTCTCTCTCTCTTTCTCTCTCTCTCTCTGGCATATCTTAATCCCTGTAATGGGCCTCTCCTCCACGCACGCACACACGACGCATTATACGAACCCAAACGCACAAAGAAAAAAAATCATCCAGCTGGATATTTTCTGGCGTGTTGGGACCGACACAGAAAAAAAGTCAAGTAAGCTTTCCGAAGAGTTGTGTGGCAAAGACGCCATAGACAGGAATGATAATAAAAGAAAACATTGCATATTTTTTCCTTTGGTCAACATCACCAGAGAACAAGCTGGATTACATCATCATCATTCTCTCTCGCCATTCCACTCTTCTTGCTCCAGTGTTGGCAGTCGGAAAGTAATGCGGTATTTTATAACCGAACGAAAACACAATAAAACGTCACATGTATAACGACGACGTACCCTGGGATGTTTTTTTTTATAAATATAGCCATCACTACAATTGGGAAATTTTAAGATCCCCAAGGACACCGGCGGATACGGTACAGGATTTACCGTCGTAAATTCAACTCGGTTTAAATGGATGGACAGACAGACATACATGTCAGTTGTGCACAGTCCTTATATTCTGTATGTATCGAGAAAACCTGGGAGGAACTTGAAACTTTTCAAGAGGCCGTATTAAAAAAGTCCAGAATGATGCGTAGAAAAATGAGTGAGATTATTATTATTATTATCCAAGTAGACAGGAAAAGTGGTTTCTACGTCGTAAATTCAACTCGGTTTAAATGGATGGACAGACAGACATACATGTCAGTTGTGCATAGTCCTTATATTCTGTTCGCTATCCTTGAGTATCGAGAAAACCTGGGAGGAACTTGAAACTTTTCAAGAGGTCGTATTAAAAAAGTCCAGAATGATGCGTAGAAAAATGAGTGAGATTATTATTATTATTATCCAAGTAGACAGGAAAAGTGGTTTCTGGTCGATCATTTTTTGTTTCCCTTGAGGAAAATTTACATAAAAAAGTGACTTGCGAGAATGTTTGTGCATCTCACCGATGATGACGATGATGATGTAGATGACCATGATTTGTGATGCTTGAACATCTTTTATGCCGAGAGAGAGAGCCTCTACTCACTCTCAGCTTTAAAAGCTGTTCCCCATTATTACAGTGCACTTGGAATTTGCATAATGAGTCTGATACACAACAAAACGCCTATTCAGCTGGCATGTTTAGTCTCTCTCTCTCAGTCCACATGTATGCTTCTTCCCTGTCATAATTCCCATTTTTACTCCTTTTTTCTCTTTAACCATTATTATACATTGACCATGCACGGGGCTGTTGTGATAATGATGATGACGTCGAAACAATACATTTCGTTGATTTATATTTATGCATTTCGGTATGTATTTGCCTCTCTCTCAAGCTCTCTCTTTATTCTCATTCTCCTCATGATGCAGTAAATGGCCACCACCACCGCCCCTACTTACTTGATAATGCCACTATTCATACGACTCATCATCACTTCCAACGACTATGCTAATTACGACGGTGACAGTGATTGTCTGCGGTCAAGGGATCGTACACCCGATACGTGCGTGCCTACAGAAGCCTAGGAGGAGGGTCATCTGCTCAATGTTAAGGTTAAATTCTCTTTACACTCACTATTAAGATATTAATAAATCAATATCAATACAAAAATTAGGATATTTAGAGCAACGTGCTGTATGATCTCCCACAACATATACTTGTGTGCTCTCGTTCAAAATTGATTGTCTCATTTTCTCTACATTGATTACCAGGTCGACCAGCAAATGAAATAAAAAATGAACCTACTCTTAAATTTTCAACCAAAAAATCCTGCTTAGCTCAACGCTTAAACAAACACACAATTTCGTTTTTTTTTCGTTTAGCGAATAAAAATTCCTGCGATGTTTCTAGGTGATTGTTTCAACATGGAGCACCAGAAGAAGAGCAGAGCAATAATCAATGTGTTTACACAGGGGATACCGTACGTGTAGTTTACGTCTCTCTCTCTCTTCCTCCCATCTCGTCTAGAAAATGAAACAAACAAAACGTTTCCACCCCCACCGTCATCCCACCCCAACACAATCCCCACATCTCTCTGGCCAGGCTCCACACACTGTGAGAGGATATATTTGATGACGATGACAATTGACGACACATAAGTGTAAATTTACAAGTTCCCATAAACGTGCGTGCGTTTTTTCCTCTCTCTCTCTCTCTCTCTCTGTTGTTATGTCGAAACCTTGGATTTTTCACGCATGGTTAGACATAACAAACTTGTTGAGTTACTGACACGTACGCACGACCGCTAAATAAACAGAACGAGAACATGCGAGAGAGATTTACAACTCAAGATGGGCGAGAGAGCAAGAGAGAGAAACAAATATCCCGTTGGAACAATGCAACTTGATCAAAAACTCTTGCTCAACTTTACTCCATTTTGTTACATCCTGTGTACCCTCATCTCTCTCACTGCTTGTACTAAAAACGTGGCTGTTTGTTTACACCTCCGTTTCCTCCACACCACGGCAGTGGTAGCAACAACAACAAGCTGCAAGCTGCTGTCACCATTTCTCGACCATCTACACACAGCGACGCCAACAAACCTTTCCAGAAAATAAAAATACCACATCATCGTCATCCCAGAGAACGAGAGAGAGAGAGAGTCGTCGTTGTCGTTGTTGTCGTAATAATGCTACCACACGCACAGGTCGTTCACACTTGGCTAATTTTTGTTTATTTTATTGTTGCAAAAGGCAACACACAGCAGCAGTGATGGTGGTGGGGTTACACATTCATCAAGATTGTCGGAGGAACAATACCAAGAGTGCATTACCTACTCTCATTTTTGTTCTGTTTATTTTCTCGCTATTCATCGTCATGCTGCCTCATCTCCATTAGTATTACCATCATTGTTTATTCCAGACGAGAAGAGAATTTATTTTTGGGGAGAACGCTGCTGTCGACGCTGCCTCTCTCGCAGTGATCGTTACACAATTTTTCCATTTCGTAAAACTGCTCATATGTATAAGCTTTATAGTCAGTTTATTGATAAGGATAATATGTTACGCATTTTTATCTGTTTTTTTTGTTTGGTTGCGGCTCCACCCACACTTTCGTCAGTCTCGCTTGAATCTCCATTTTTTCTTCTCTCTGGAGTGGAGTTCAGTGGATGGCATATTTACAAAGCAACAACAACAACGACTCCCATTACGTTTTTTTCACGCACTTTAGTGCTCATAACAACAAGAGGATTTTGCACCAGAGAGACGAACAATAGGGCCACCCAAACATTTCTCAAAGTTGGTAATGTTACCATTTTTTGGAGGATTGTCAACAATCAATTTTATGTGCCTTGTCGGTGTCTTATAAATTGGGTAGCATCGAACTCTAAATTAAACCAAAACTTGGGAAAGATGAAACCAAGTAAAAGCACCGCCCTGAAAGATAACCCGAAAAAAGGGCAACTCTCGTGCTTTTTGTATTGGCCCGTTATCAGCGACGTCATCTTAAAAGCTATTTGTGTTACTGAAGATGTTATCATTTTATCATGTATTCTTTCCTTAGCTAATTTCAAAACCACCAAATCATTATTTCACAATAATTTTATGTGTGCTTAACTTTTCAAAAAGAGAATACACAAGAAAAGTGGAAAATATTGCATTTGATTTATCTGAGAGGAAATTTAGAACATGTGACTAAAATAGAAATTTACAAGTGATGAAAATATGGAGTAGTGTTGAGAATCGATATGGAATCAATTCACTTACCCAAGAAATGAATTTTTATTGATGTAAAGAAACTGTCGTATTATATGAATATGCAATTTTGAGGAAGATGAGTTATTGATAAAACTAATTGCGTGTGTAAAAATAAAGCAGAAAAGAAAAATATTCTCTGCTCGGCGTGCTTATCTTCGTGAGAACTGTACAGTGACGACGCCGTCGACACCAAACTCAAGGACGACGCGTTAACTACAAAAAAAGAAATTAGATAAGACAACTTTGTAAAAAAAATAAAAATAAACAATAACCATATTGGGCAATATTCAGGCATCACTTGACTTAAATCTTGTTCCTTGTAAGAGACAGAAATAACTGGGCGTCACAATACAATTGCCATTTTTACAACCTGCTTCTTGTCTTAACCCTGTCGTCCTCTCCATTACATTTTGTTATTCTTATCTTATCTTATACGACCATAAATACTTTTGCAATAAATCAAGTAAAACCTCGCCCTTTCAAAACTCCTTATCAGCAATTATCTCCAATGCAAATTGACCACCCCAAGAGTAATGACGTGTTTACAATTTTAACAATATATGTAAGTACCAAAAATTTCCCAATATTTTTTTTAAAGTTTAGCTTAGAAAAAAAACACTTTCGACCTTAAAATCATAGCTGCCAAGAAACAAAAAAGTTCAATAGTACATGACGCCCACGAGGTATTTACTGGGTAAAAATCTGCTAACAACTCCACAGCTGCTGCACATAATCTCAAAAACTCTAAGGATAACCAGTTTATTAAACCACAGTTTTTTCATACGGAGCTCAGTTTTACAACTTTCCAAAAGTTATCCTGAGGAGACTATTTCATATTTCACCAACGTCCAGAACGAATTTTGAGGACAGAATATAAAGCATAAAGAATACCTATCTCAACCCAACGACAAGATTCACTACAGCATAAACCCAGTTTCAAAATGTACTACTGTAGCAAAAAGAAGAAGCAAAAGGGATACATTGCTTGGTCGCAACAACAAGACCAACTTCATTTTACCAACTAGATACACATCGTCTACCACACTTTTTCTACAGCTTTGCATACATTTGCATACGTTAAATATTTGCAAAAAAGGGACTAAAAAACCCAGAGATTTTGTAAACATTCTAAAATGAACTCAAGACACTAATGGGATTGTGATCGCTAAAATACTCACTGTAATTAACATTCATTGCAGATTTTTTTTTCTCTCTCTCTCTTGTGCAAAAAGCCTAAAGGGCCTATAAATTAGTTATAAGCGCCATCCCAGTTGCAACAATGGGACAACGCCCAGACGTTTTACAATAAGAATCGTTGTTACCAACGTGCACGCTCATGTGTTTTCACTAAAATTTGTCTACAAAAATAATTTTACACAAGAGTTCAGTATAAATAACACAAACAAGTCTTAAATAGAGACGATAAACGTTTTGCCTGAGACAACTTTCAGAACGGGGAATACCATCGTTGATAAAAAAAAGTTAAACTAGTTTTGTCACGGGATGTAAAATGTTAATTATTATACTATCGTATACAAATAATATCGATAGAGTAACAAATCCGGAGACCTTATCGCATATCAAGATTATTTTCTGGTTATCTGGCGACCTTAACTCCAACAAAACAATTAAGAGTATTATTTCTTTGTTTACTTTTGTCATTACTGGGGTACAATACAAGGAAGTTTTAGTCAAGTCAAGTGATTGCCTGAAGGGATCTATTTTTGATCTGGCTTGAGAGCTTGAGATGAATTTTTGTTCCTTACTGTCGTCTTCTTTTGCTGACAGCTTGGCGAGAAAACCCGAATAAGGTGACATACTCAAACGAACGCTGCTTGAAGCTGACGCTGCAGAAGAGTACGTTCCACCGGGACCTCCGGCTCCAGTGCATAATCTACAAAAAATTAAGACCGGTACAATTAAAACGGTTTAAACCATTCAAAAAGGACAATAAAAATAGTGGTAGTAAAGTATAGCGCCACTACCTCGAAGTTGGCCCATGAATCGGGGAGGTGGGCAAAGTGGGCACCCCACTCGCCGCCATTGTCGAGCTGTAGTATGGATTCGCGTCTTCATTCCGTTGCAACATAGATGGATACAGCTTCTCTGATTTCGTAGACCTGTTCAAAAATATTTATACCGAGATTAATTTAATGCATCAATTCATTGTAATAAATTCTGCGATAATATCTGCAAACTTAATAATAAAGTGCACATTAACGTAGCAACAGAATAGAGTCTCATTTTTATGGAAGTGATGTAGTGAGACCAAGACGCACAAAGTGGCAACAGCATCCCGCATACTCAAAACTTAATATAGACTTGCAAACACCAATAAAATAAACGACAAAGACAATTGTGGAGATGATTTACAAAACAGGAAAAGTACAACAGGCGAAAAAAGAAGAAAAACGGAAACGTAAACTATACAAGGCTGAAGGAAACTTAAACGATTTGCATACACAATCAGCATAAACATCAGGCATCTTTTACATTTACATTTTTACAAGGAACACAGGAGTGCTATTGATTGAACAACATTTTATTATTAATATTTTTACCTGGGAAAAGTCCTTTCGCGGAAATGGCTACGTATTATTTTTATACAAACAAGAAAGACAGGGATAAATTGAGACGGAGCAACAGTGAGCGAGAAAAAGAAATAGAGAGGCAGTTTTGAGATAAGTTTGAGGGTAGTGACAGAACAAACGGGAGAGGGAACGACAGATAAAAGTTGGATATTATTTAAAATTTCTTTTTAAATATAAAACTCGCAACCGCATTAAATCAATTAGGGATAGACTACGTAAGTGTTTGTGTGCTTAAGGGCCAGGGCACGAAACCCTCACTTAAATAAGGGCACATACACACGCGGGTAAAAATTTTGTCAAAGGTGTACAACCACCACCCCTCCCCTCCTCTCATGCAGATGGAAAAGGACAAATAGCTGGCAACCCAGCAAGTAAACAGGCAATACGTAACGGTTAAAATTGGGAATTTGGCAAACAAAAGAAGAAAGGGTTACGGCATGAAAGGAGAAGACAACGTCGCAATCAGTTTCTTCGACTAAAAAATTACATACTCGCTTCACGACTGAAAACCCTTGACGTTAGGTTGACTAAGAAAATGGGGAAAAATACGGGGAATTGATGGATATTTTGTTGACTTTGAGCAAGCACCTGGAGGTAATGGAGTCTCGAAAATTATATTTACACTTGTTAATGGCGTCTTCTTTTTTAGAGAGGATCACGAAAAATGATTACTTTCCACACAGGCAGAGCATAGCAAATACATTCACATAACAGCAGCAGTGGTAGTAGCAGTTAACTGAGTCAACAACAGATACTTTGGAGTTATGGAGAGAGGGTTCGAGAAAAACATTCCTTTTCCATTTGGAAAATTTGCATTAAAAGAGGTTAGGGGTGTAAAAAAATCGCGGTTGCTTTCGTAAAAGACCTCTTGCATGGCAATCGTATTGAACAATCTAGAAGTCGCTTTCAAAAAAATACAGCAACGTTTCGGGTAGGAATAATAGAAGTTGAACAAATAAAAGGAATATTTTGTAATGACTTTAATACCCATTTGGTTCGGTCATAATAATTAATTATAATTATTGTTCTTGTGTAAAGGTTACCTGATACTGTTGCTGCGATTCAATCTCGGGCTTCTTGATGGGCTGCCTTGTTGATCTCTGGCTACCTGTTCTCGGTGTGTGGTGGCGGATGATATTCTGCCTTGAGTTAAGCTGTTGGATCGAGCATCTCGCAACTGGGCTGCGAGAGACGAGGTGGAACTAAGGGATTCCATACTCTCCGCTTCGGTCATGCTGCCACCGGCTGTTATGGAGGAAATAAAAAATAATTAGGTTAGACAAGCTCGTAATTATTACTAAATATCAGAAAGTTTCCTCCAAATGATGCCAAGGCCACTGCTGCTGTTCTCAAAAACTCATTTTTGTCTGTGGAGCAAAAAGTTACAATCAAAGTGAAAAGAAAGTTATGACGATGACACAGCTTAATTAATCCTGGGATATTTGTTTAGCCATTTTTTACCTTCGTAATTACTTTTATTGATTTTGCCAATTTTTGCAAAAAAAGCTGAGTCAGATTTATTTCGATCATGTTTCCACCAAATCTGATTGGGTGTCAGAAAGAGAGGTGTACATCATCATCATTTTGAGCCACTGGCGAAAATATAATCTTAGAACATTACTGCGATGTGAGGATACACACTTATCCTTTCCTATGAAATTTTTCTATTCCTTTCAAATTTT